>BCLK01000442.1:0-26122 GCA_001748405.1 Paraphoma sp. B47-9 | reverse complement strand
AGGTAGACGCTATAGTAGTAGGCCTAGGAGTTAAGCTAAGTATACTAACCTTTATAATATCTAAGAGGTTTAAATAGCTTAGTTCTATAGAGAAGTACGTCGTGGCAGCTCCTAGCGGTGGCGGCGCTAGGCTGGATGTTCGTGGCGGGATACTCGATCGGCGGTCAGGCGTTATCTGCTCACCCAGCTCGGTGGTAGGTGGAGGAAGCAGTTGTGACGGAGCTTGTCGAAAGGTTGGACGTCCAGGCAACCGCAGATTCTGACGTTCTAAAGTGGGCGACAACCTTTTCTGCACCGGGCCTTCATCGTGCGTAGTACCACGTTTAGTCTGGATGGCCACGTGTAAACCCCTTTCCTGGATGAGTTCGAGCTGGCGCTGTGCCGCATTCAACAGCTTGTACGGGGCTTCGAGGTAGGCGTTCACGTCCGGAGCTTCTCTTCTCAGGGCCAGAACAGTTTCATGATTGTCAAAGAATTGTTTTCTGGTCGGCCACTGCAGAGGAGCGGCGACTTTGGATAAGGGCTTTTTGAGGAAGTCCTGAATGTCGATCTCATCGTCTGCCCAGTTCTCAGACATGCTACTGTCTCTCTCTACATTACCAGACTTGTGCGGACTGCCTTCCATCGGCGGGGGAATCCGCTCGGAAGAGGAGTGCTGTTCGTGCGCTTCGTGTTGATAATCGCGCATGTTGACATCGCTCGCCTCGTGCTCAGGAGCGGTTCTTTGGTAGGACATGATTATCGGAGTATTATGAAAGAAGTCTTGGGTCGTAGAGCTTTAAGAGGGCGGAGCGGCAGATGGAGTACGACGATGCGATTGTTTGTCAATGTACGAAAATGGCTAGACTGGTACGGTAGGTTTGTGCCTCGGGATGTTTTCACTCTCACCGCATAGACAGGTTCCCGCAATGCGCCTTATTCAGTCTGCTGTTTGTAATCAATCGTCGGTCAGTAATTCGAGTAGCCTAGCACTTACATACACAACGTCACATTGTATGGTAAATGTACACCTGGAGCAAGCTTATAGCTGGTTCATGTCAGCCCAATTCTCCTGGATAATTACATTCCCTGCTATGTGACCCAGCTGGGAACGGCGCAATGTTCTTAAATCGGATCTCCATGAATCCTTTCTGCGAGAATTTCCGGAGGTTCTATTGAGTATATACTCAGCACGCTGTAAATTTTGTTGAGATGTCACACATTTTGCATGTCTAACAGGCTTATTGCTGGTTTCTTACGTGTGTGCTACCGAGGGGCGGATCCATTGTACCCTGGTTGCCTCGAAACATAGGCATATGCCTTGGATGAACTTTTCAATTTGAAGCAATGGGAGGTAGAGTATATGACTCATGATATTGATAGCTCTTGCGAGATATCGAGAGTAGCTTATTTTGTGCAGGTTAACCACATCTGAATGTTACCAAAACCGTACCAACTCACCACATAGAGCTCATTATCAGGTATCTATAGATCTAGATTGGAATATCAGGAGCTGGTGCCAATTTGCAGCGATGAACGTTGCACCATGAAATATCCGGTGGGGCACTCGTGAAGGCACTCGCGTGTCTTGCCGGCTTCAATACAAACGCTATAATGCATTGAGGGCCGTCAAGCTTCTACATACGCAATGTAATGTACACTACGTTAGTAGTCAGACATAACCAGGCTATCCTTGGCTCAAAACGTGGGTGTACCAAGTAAGACGCTCAATCAGAAGTGTCAGAGCGCCATATTCACATATTTAAGAGAAACGATCACGTTTGGAAGACGACTGGAACAGAAAGCGATAGCTGCAGCAAAATCAGTCCTCGCATAAAGGCGACAATAGCGAACAGGATAATTCATGAATAACACATCTTGATTCAAGGTCTTTTTCTCACGGTGTCAGCAAAATGTGAACTAGAAGTAATTTTTTCATGGTACTATTGTTGCACCCGAGTGAGCCGCACATGAGCAGCTCACGTGCATGTGCTACATCCCATTTCTAGACCACCACCGGATCTATAACGTCCCATCAAACTTCCCCAACAGACCTAGAAGCGTCCATGATGGACCGATCAATCCCACTGAACATACGCAGCTGGCTGGACTGATCAGAAACGAGCTTGAAGGCATCGTTGAATGCGGTCGTCATAACCCGCAACTTGTCTTGAGCGGAGATTTCGTGCTTTTGATACAGTTCCAGCTCGCGTGACGTCTCTTGGTAGTCGTCACAGCGGCGCTTGATCAAGTTAGAAATCATGAGGGATGCTTCCTTGGCCCAAGCCAATGTGTTGCTCGCATTTGCCGTTGTCTCCGCCAGAGTAGAAGCATCATCCTCGAGCTCGATATCATCCAATACCGGCCGGGAAAACAGAAGCAGTTGATGGTGGGATGAACGTCGAACGGTCATAGCGCAGAGCTTGTATACAAGCGTAGCGTACGCTTTGTGCAGGCCGATGTTGTTGTCTTCCCACATCTTTTCCTGGGCTTTCTTCGCCTCTTCTAAGGCAGTTTGAAACCAGGAAGACAACTCCTCCTCGGCCGTTTTCAACTGATTCTTGGTCGAGGTTGCCTTAATGCTAGTCAGGTTAGGCGTAGCATAGACAGCGGACATAGTCATGATGCTAATAATTTGGTGGACGTGATCGACGAAGTCCTGTGTGCGCGTATCAGCCACGTCACGCTCTGCTCGAAATGCTTTTCGGAAATTTTCGGCTTGATTCATCATCCATGTCTCACTCGTGGCGGCAGTGGGCTTAGTAATGCTCATAGTGTGACAGTTGGCAACCTTAGCCACGGTCTTGATGAGGTCTTCCGCCCCATTCAGCGCGATCTCCATGCCTCGGTTGTGTTCTCTCAGCTGTAAAGTCCATCGACCTTCTAGCTCGGTAGCTTGGTTCTCGATCCAGGTCGAGATTAGATGAACACCAGGCTGGGTGCCATTTGGACAGGGGTTCGGGGTCAAGCCCATGTGGCGGCCGACGCGCTCCAAGGAACGTGAGCATACAGCAATAAATGTATCGAGGTTGCCCTTGGCTTCCAGCATCTTCCTCTCCACTTGAGACGAGGTGATTTCCCGGTTCGCCAGTTGAGCACGAAGATGAGACGGGAGTCCGCTAAAGAAGATCCGCGCAGCATCAGGGTTTGCTGCGGTAAGCTCTGGCCAGAATTTGGGTCGCTCAAGGTTGTTCTGGTCGCATATATCCATGAAAATGGTTGAGATGTGTGTGATGATGGTGTCGAGAGCTTCTTTAGAGGAAGTACATTGAACCCGCAACTCCTTCAGGCGCCGAGCAATTGTCTGAGCCTGGTTCGCGACCCAGATATCGGCGTTGTTAGGATACTGTTCTTCCAGCTGCCACTTTGAAGTGCTGCCATCAGCTTCGAGCACAAGTGCATTCAACTCTTTTATGACCGTGTCTTTGAGCGAACCCATCATAGCTAGCGTGCCCGCGCCTTCGGGGCGTTGCTGGATATGTCCAAGTGTGGCGAGCTCAGGCGAATCGCGAAACTGCCATTTTCTGAGGCCATCTAACAGGGTACTGCGCTCAAGCTGCCCAAATTGGGCAATCTGTGACTCACTGTACCTGTACGAAGGTGACATTTCAGCGCTTGTCGTTTCTATTCCTAATGTGGAACGTATGCTGTTATTGATGGCCACAAACTCTTCAACGACACTGTTGAACTTTGCTTCACCCTCTGAGGTGGATTTGGCGCACTTGGCGTTCATCGTACCAATCAGGTCGCTCAAGCGAGCGAGGACTGTCCCGTGCTGGCTGAGATTCAAGTCCATATCCTGGGCTGCGGAACCGATGGCTTTATTCATGCTCAGCTCTAACTGAGCTTGAACATCGTCTGATTTGTGAAGCTTGCTGGTTACGCCTTCAATTAGAGCCTGAAAGCATTCCTCAGGCTTGTCAGAGGGAAATTGTATGTTAAAGAGCAGCCCCGCTGCCACAATAGCCGAAGAGACATTCTAGAAAGCCATTAGTAATGGTTCCTGGAGAAGGGATTGAGAAACCTACCTCCATCATGCTCTGCAAGTGTGCTGTCTCGCCACGAGCCTTCGTGCTGAGCACTCGTATTTGAGCATCAAGCGCCACAGAATCATCCAGTGATAAATTCCACGTCCGAAACTCATCCTTCAGAGTTGTACCGATATTTCTTACAGACGTCTCCGAGACATCAGATCGCGACGTGATACCGGTGATGAAGAAGTCGAAAAGCTGGACTATTTGCGTTCCGGTCGATTGAGGGACGTTCAGTCGTGTGGAAACAGCTTTTATGTTGTTGATACACTCATCCTGTGCTGCCTTGAGTTGATCGAGTTCCTGATTCGTAGTTTTCACGAACAAGTCTAAGGCCTCCACGGCAGTCATACCTAAATATGCGGCGGCAGTCTCACCATGCAAATTCTCCATGATTCGACTCCGAATACCTTCCAGATGCTCAGTTTGGCCAGATTGAATGCCCTGTACCAATGCAGTCACACCATGGATGAATTGATCCAGCGCGATATCGGACGCAACATGTTCTCCAAGCTCAACGCCGAGGAGCTGGGCGGCGGCGGTGACACTGGTGGCAGTAGCATCAATTTTTGCATCTTTTGCAGCGAGCATGTCGCGTACAGACTTTGTGTAAACGGACAATAAGGCGTGTGGATCTCCTGATGTCACCGATGTCGGAAGATCAAGGTCAGCCATAGATCCCGCCAGGGTTTTCACGAAACGTTCGGCCATTTTCTCGTATTTGGCGACGTCCTTCATGTCATTTTGACCTCTTCGCTCGATGTTGAGCAGCATACTGTCGACCTCCATCATATATTCCCGCCATTGTGCCAGGATGTCCCCTGGGGTCAACGTGATGGCCTTCTGCCGGGCCGCATGCTGCAATAAGGCACTGAATTGCTCATGCAAGCTGTCATCGGCCTGGATTCTGGTGCTTGTCATTGCAGCAAATTCACTGACGCGCTCCACAATGCCACTTCCCTGCAATGCGATTTGAAGCATGTCGCAAGGGGAAGTGAGTGCCAAATTGATTTCTTGCTCAAGCGCGATTGAGGATGCCTGCTTTTCCGACCTGGTCGAGGCCTTCATTACCTCGCAAAACCGGATCAACTTGCCTTCTAGGGTTTCGTAATCCGCAAAAGGTGCCTTGCCGATGTCATTCCAGGAATCGTTCATGAGCCGTGTTAATCGATCTTCCAGTTCCTTGGAAGTCCGAGCTGGCTGAAGATGCTTCTGGACTTCGAGAACCAGCCCCAAGGCGCAACTCTCCAAGCTTGACTGACTTGAAGATTCTCGGACACCGAGCTCATCCATGCCTCTCTTGATAACCTCACGAACACGGCGCTCTTGGTTTGAATACTGCTCGCCGTATCTCTGCAGCTCACGACTTTGATTACCATGCGATGCCAGAGACGATATCAAAGCGTTGAGTCTGTCTGTAATTGAGTGCTCGTCGTCTGGTATTGTGATATCTTGGCTAGTGGCGGCGATTGTCAGAACTTGGTGAATGCTGTCTAGATCCATGGCATGCAGATTTCCGAGTTCTTCGATCTCTTTCTGATGCGACTCGTGAAGCCTAGAAATGGTCAGTAGGGGTGACTGCAATCAAATGTACACACTAACTTGTCAAACTTGTCCTTCAGCGTCAATTGTTCTTGGATTGCAGCATCGCGTTCACTCTCGGCTGTGAGTCTCGCATTCCTTTCGAACTTGAACTTGCGAATTAGTGTTGCTGTATGCAGTAGCTGCTCTGCTTTGGCTTTTGCCACCCTGTGACGGTCGATGTTCTGTTCAAAAACGTCCCGTCGTGCTTCAAGATTGGCTAGTAGCGCCTGTTCGGTTGCACTTGGAACGTGTGGGTTGGAGAGACTGAGTAAGAGGAGCCGCTGAGGCTCTTGCCCATGCTTGATGGAAGGTTTCAGGAGGGAGCTCATGATGAACCGACTCCCTGGTGGAGTTGAGAGCAGGCGCGAGGGGGGGTTGAGGAACGAAGGTCGGGGTGTGGAAGGGTACAAATACAATTTGTCAATCGAACGCGCGAGGGCACCAGGCGTTTGCCTTACCAGCCGCATTCACGGAGACTAGCAGGGGCGCTAGACGCCCAGAGAACTGCATAGAAGGAGTTCTGCAGCGATCCTCACCGAAAGAAATGTCTCATGGGGTACATTGTTCATTGCGATGTCACTAAGATGCCTAAGAGGACCGGTCTGGCGGTTATTTCGCTGTATCCTCCACATGCAAGGCTATGGAAGCTTCCCGCATCCATGCCATTAGTGCACTACATGTTACAAGGAGATCATGGAAGAGCGGGAAACCTTGTGTATGTTTGCTTTCACGACACGTGATGACGTGTTTGTGTTTGAATCCCTGCGGCGTCCCGCCACGCGACACTTCCGGCGTAGTGCAACGGAACTTGTCCTGTTCAAAAGTCCAACCCTACACTACTTTCAACGAGTTTCTTAACATCTCTGCGACTCCCTCCCGTTCAACCCTTGAGCACACCTACACGCAGGACGATTTCCTGTCCGTGCAATACGTGCAAGCTCTCAAGGTTTCCAAATACCCGACTTACAGGTTTGCTCGTTTCCATCCTGCTGAAAGCTTAGTAAAATATCTTCCTCACTTGCCATGTCGGCTGTAGGTGCGGGAATAGCTTTGCAGGGTTCTCAGAACTCGGATGATCCCGACAACGGAGGGGTGGAGCAGAACCGACCGCAAAGTGACGATGAGAACATGGGCGACGACGATGATGTTTCCGCGCCGAAAGGCAAAGGGGGAGCTGCAGATGATGCTCAGGGAAAGGTTGGTTTTGTCTCGAAGAGGATAGTCAATGACTTACACACTAGCAGAAGCAGAGTTTCAAGATGAAAGTAAAGACTGCTGTGTTAGATTTGAAAAGCAAGGCATCAAGCAGCAGGCTGAGTCGGCGAAGGAGTGCACTATTTAGTGGCAGTTCCTTACATCTACCACAACCGCCGCCATCAAGCTCGTCTGCTCAACCTCTCTCCCCGTCCATGCCAGCTGGCGACTCTCAAGCGACGTCCGACACCTCCACACCCCCTCCTAAAATGAGCACACGGGTTGTAGCGATACCTACAACCGGATCATTATTACAAGGGAACACAAGCATCCGAGCACCGTCGTTCGTTCAGCCGAAATCTCAATTCTCGGCTCCAACAATGTCGCGGCCTCTAACGACTGCTTCCCGCTCAACAACCATCTTTCCTCCGTCAGCTCTCTCTCGCCCATCGACTGCAGCAAGTGGACTGAGTGCACCTGCCAATGTTCCCACGTTATCCGCACCAACGTCGAACCCAGGTGCAATGACCAGGAGTAAGACAAGAGTCCTTGCCCAGCCAATCAGCGTTCAGCCGCACTTCAAGACCGCAACCGCACTCGCAGGGCCTGCAACCCAGCGGCAGAATAGCACGGCATCTTCAGTCGCGAGTTTGCCATCAGAGTCCGAATCGAACTCTGAATCTGACAGCGACGAGGCTCGTTCTTCAAAAGGGGACCCGTCTCAACTGATTGCTCCTAATCCTATCAAAGATGACGATGGCTTTGAAGAGGCTTTGGATCCAGGCGAGCAGCTCGATCAAGAAAAGATCGATCACGACCGCTATGCGCGCCTTGCGCAACGAATCGATGATGTGGGCTGGCTGCCGCTGACGCAGGCTGCCTTCGCGGACGAGATGATGACGGGCTCGGATTTCATGAAGGAATGTTCGACTGACGCGTGGACGCTTGCTGCCGACGAGGTGTTGTGTATGGTGCCTGCGTCCGTCCTCAAGGCAATCACTCTCCGAGATGGCAATTTGCCAAAGATGGTGATGGGCAATCAAGACTTGAAAAAGACACTTGATAGGTACTTTGAGCGTGGCAAAGAGCAGGCGTCCATATACATACGCGGGCTGACGCTAGGCGATGGCTGCGATGCATTGACGGTGGATGAGGCGGACTTGCTGGCAAAGCACGCGCTCAACTATGCCCATGCACGCTCCGAACACGCAAAAGACGCCTTCAAGATTGACCGAGCTATGAACAAGAATGTGTCTTGGACAAAGGCGGACAACGACCAGGGACTGCGCCGATACCTTGCCACGGACAAAAACGACTTCGATCCTTCTCGGAAACGGAGACTCTTGACCTTTGCTCGGGTCCTGAAGCGTGTGGTGAAAGAGTGTCGGGCTCGCAACGAAAAGTGTGTGCCCATCATGTACTATGTTGGATACGCGATCAAGTCAGACAAGCGAGCAGCGCAACACGCGGCCAAGGGCGCAAGCACAAGCTGGCTTGCTCTTCTCGTGGAGGCGATCCTGACGGCCATGAGGCTGAAGCCGCGCATTGACAACTTTACCATCTGCCTCATCAACGAGTCCTGGAATGGCCCGGTTGCTGAAATGCTCCTCACCCGTCTATCTCGCGCATACTATTTCGCTGGAGGCTTCAGCCTGGGTCAAGCGGGTGCAAGTATGTCAAGTATACTGCTCCAAAAACTCGACGACAATGAGCGAGAAAAGGTATGGAGTGACAGCGTGTCCTATGCCAAGGCCAAAACGGACTACCTCCAGAACCAGAACGACGAGATCCGACGCAGGAAAGATCTCGAAAGTGTGGCTTTCCGAGAAAAGATCAGTGCGTTGAAGGCTGAGGTTGCGAAGTATGAGGAAGAGTTCTCCACCATCGAGTCGCAGCATGGACAGATATTACGCGAGATGGGTAGTGACGAAGAACTCTGGGCTCAGGAATTCCCGCACCAGTACGGTACACTTAGCGAAGTTGATACTTATGTGCAAGACACGAAGGAAAAGCAAGGGAAGATAAAAGACCGTTTCAACATAGGCATGTTTTGATGTAATGTCTACTCTTAGAGCAGAGACGACAGTACATTGGGAACAAGTACTCAACCCGATGCGAGGGGTTGTCAAAAGCGTTATAAGCGCTGCGCCGCCTAACTACTTGATAGAAGTTGATGGCCTCAGTCTAAATTGCAGTATAGTTCCATAGGAGGATTGCCATAATGATTCAACTTCGGAGCAAAATCCTCACATACCATAAGTCTTGATTTCCACTAAAAGAGGAAAGCTACAAGAAAATCCCTGCTTGGTGAGCCTGATTCGATTGAGCGATACTGACGCCAAAAGGTCAACTTACACCGCCAGTACAGCTCTTTTATCACCATGCACGTATTTGAATTGATAACCGCTATCGCGGTGTTGTCTTGTTTCAAACCGCGGTTCTAGCCCACGGTATCATTTCGTTCGTTTGTCCTTGCCAAGAGAAGTGAAAGATGAAATGTCCCGTATTCAAGTGAAAGCCCCGATCGGGCTCGCGCCGCATAGAACAAGCCGCATGCCATAAAAGCCCACCCCACGCGAAAAAGTTGTGCGCAACAACACCGCCCAGCGATCACCGCAAACATGTCAACTCCCAGCAACAACCGCGACACGAGCAAGCAGGACGCCAGAATGCTCAAAAACAAAAACGACCACGACGGCAAAGGCAAGAACAAGGACGACCCGTTTGCGAGACCTCAACTCCGCGGTAAAGAGCCGCTAGCAAAGGATGGAACCAGCCAAGGAGGCGACGCGGCGAAGGAATGGTGGGAGGTCGAGAGCGACGATGACTGGGAGATCCCGACTACCCCCGTGGGACCGCTCGTGTGGCCCAGCCTCGAAGCCTTCAACGCCCGCTACCAGGACGTCCTAGCTGCGAGGGCGCAAATCCGCGATATGGGCGATATTGACGAGTTCATCCGCTCGGGGCAGGCCTTGGTGGACGCTGCCACCAAGCAGTTGGAGATTGCCGAAAAGCTGCCAGTATATCCAATGGACAGTGTTGCCAAGAGCACCGGGACCGTGGACGCTGCTGAGAAGCAGGAGGACGAGGCCAAAAAACTGCCACTACCGCAGGCGAAAAGTGTTTCCAAGAGCGTTGCGACTGGGGACGAGAATAGGGCACATGTGCGCGAGAACGCCCCCGTTCCGAGTGGCGGGAGGTTTGGTCTGGATGTCATTGTGGAAGAATCGGAGGAGAGCAGCACGAATGATGGATCGTCTGCATAGCTGTGTAGTGTCGAAGTTCGTGGAGATTAGTGCATTCAAAACAGGAAAGCACGACCACAAGGATGCAAGATAGACTCTGGGTGCGTTGATTGTACCGTACTGGCCAAGGCGACAGGAGATAAGACACGTGATAATGAATCTGAAATCACTTCCCCGGAATTCTTTGACCCTTGTTGTATGGTGAGGCGCACTTAGCGCCCTTACCGCTAGGCTGCAGATCTTCATGGTGACTTCCTCACATGCGTGCTTACGTCAGACGACTTCCTTCCTCCTCACTGGCGCGCACAATGCTCTCGAACTGAACATCGCTGAATTCAACAGTCCAGCCCTGTCACGAGTGCCGCTTCATTCTAGAAGCAGCACTGACTTCAGCGATCATGCTTAGTTATTGATGAGGCTTTGACATTTCGTCCATCCTAGAGTGGCTGTGCCTTCCCTTTCGGACCCCACCGCGAACCGCGCCACCACAGCTCTTCCTTGACGGGCCATAGAGAAACACGCCATCTTCCATGCTTGCATAGCGACTGTGGCAACCCGAATTTACCGCCTTGTCACGTCAAGTCTGCATTCCACACCAGGCAACCGCAGTAAGCGTGAGGGCCAAGATGTATGAGCCTTACTGCAGCATCGCTCCACCCTCGCTCGACAACATGCCAGGCTCAGCCTTCTTCAAGGTACCTATATACCAATATCACTGCCTCGGGTTTCAGGATGATTTTCTTCTCTACCGGTCCACTCGACACCCCTGAAGTTCGCATGGTGAACACCCAACGAGCAACATGGCCGACCACACTCAGCCTTACGAGGCACCTTCAGCCGAGGACTACTTTTCGGACAACACGCAGGGCCGTGGGCAAAGCCAATACGTTCGGGAGACGGGCGCATCCACTGGAATAGTCAAAGCACGGAAGCGACCAAAGCCGCCCAAGCGATGCGGAAGCTTTAGCAAAGGTCTGCTGCAATTCGCACGGAGGATCAATCAGAGGGAGTTCGATGCCCAGCTGGACAGACTGAATATTCCCAGGCCCGACGATAACCTTGATATGCCGCCAATTCTCCGAGATGGAATCTTTCCGTTCATTGGCGAGCTTCTACGCCAACTTGGCCAGGGTGAATGGGCGCTTCGTCCGAGAACCTTCTGCATTCTCAGGATATTGGGATGTCCAGACTTGATGGATACTTTTGTCGCATCGAAACGCACTGATGCCTTCCTACCGTACAGTGACCGCAATCTGCCTGCTGCTATCCGAGGAGACATCCGGCGAAAGTTCCTGCGAGTGCAAGAGTTGGTGCTCTCTGGTCAAAAGCTGGAAGACCTCGAAAAGGAAGGAGGCGCGCATTTCAGCTTCCACACTCCTGCCGATGAGTACTTCTCCCAAATCAAACTACTCGGCCAAGGCGGCTATGGCGTGGTCGACCACGTCTGGGGACCGTTCACTCTCAAGCACTTGGCTCGCAAGCGCATTCTCCGAGGTGGTTCAGTTTTGAAAGACCAGAAAGCCCTTACTATGTTTCTCAACGAGCTAGAAACATTGAAAAAGGCTTCGCATCGACATCTTGTCAAATTGGTCTCTTCCTACACAGACCCGACTTACGTCGGAATTATCATGAGGCCTGTCGCCGATGAGGATCTCAAAGCCTACCTAAGGAGAAATGTCACTACTGATGTTGGATTGAACACGCGAAAGCAGTGCATCCGGACCTTCTTCGGCTGTCTCAGCAAGGCGCTGGAATACCTCCACGAAAAGGGTATCCAGCATCGGGATATAAAACCGCAGAATGTACTCGTCAAGAATGAGCACGTCTATCTAACAGATTTTGGTACCGCAAAAGCACATGGAGAGCTGAGCCGCAGTACCTCCACAGGGCGAATTGAATGGACGCCAAAATACGGAGCCCCAGAGATCGCACAACAAGATGTAAGTGTCTTTGCTTTTCTGTTTGGAATTCGTCTAACTGGTTGTAGGCACATGGCAGACCGAGTGACATCTGGTCGTTGGGCTGTGTCTTCTTAGAGATGACAACTGTGCTGCGTGACCGGACCATCGACGACTTGGAAGCCTTCTATGTAGCGCACGGAGGCACGACACACTACTACAAAAACCAAAAAGATACGTCAGAGTGGATTCAAGAGCTGGGGAGAGAGCCGAAAGTGGTGGACACTGAGCCCCTGACTTGGGTTCAGGGTATGATGCAAGCCCTACCAGCACAGCGACCGACCATTTCTCAAGTCATTGCGGACATCGCTGACGCACCCGTGGAACACCGCTATTTTTGCCACAGGTGCTTCGACGACGAACATCCCGAGGAATTGTACAAGGAAGATGGAATCCATTCTGTAACAGCAGAGATGGTCACAGAGACAACCTTGCAGACACAGCTCCGTCAGGACCATGTCAATGAAGGGGTCAACGATGATTCTGACACTGTTACCGCACAATTCCTAGAGGACATCGGCGCCGTGACGATCGCCAAAGACCAGGACTTTCCTAGCGACGACGATGGCGATACCCCGAGATCCAACGATACGCTCTCCGGTCGAGCCGCTCCTACCGAGCCAGAACAAGGGTTGGAAGAGGTTGGTAAGCCTGACGATATTCCTAGCGCACCAGAGGCTTCCACACCACAATCAATGCCAATGAGGACCGAACAGAGCTCAGCACCTCGACCGGCATTGAAGTCTCGGGACTCTGCGACAGCGGATAGTCGCCGGGTCGAAAAACAAGTGACTTTCGTAGAGGACGTTGATGCGAAAGTCGGATCGGAGTCGACATCGAAATCCCAAGGCGGTGGGAGGTTCTCTGGTTTGCGGGCAGATAGAAGACCAGAGCCCTCCAGTTTTCAGCCCGAGGCGGTTGCAATGGACGAGCAACCAGTCATCTCTCCCGAACCACTGCGACCACCTTGTCTCGACATGAACAATTACTACCCATTGCCCAAGGCTACACTGGTACCCTCGTATGTCCTTGCAGGATCCAATAGGTTCGACATGAAAGAAGTGCGTGCTTCCGAACCTGCTTTGGGCAGCTTCAATCTGTTTGTCTATGGACGATTGATGTTTCCTAGCGCTCTCCGCGGCTTTGCTGCACGGTCGCTAGAGGGAGTGTATTCTCCCCAGCATCAACGACGACTGGTGCCATCTTCATCAGATTGGTCAAGGGCCGACACTTCTATCAAGCGTGCAGCAGAAATCATGACGCCTGCTCGTCTCAAAAACTACGATGCCTGGCGGCCTTCCGGGTTCGATCTTGCTGCCATACAATTTCAATATCGTACCAAAGAAATCCTTGCGACGAGACAGTCAAAGGATCTGGAACCTCTTCAGCCAGCTCCAGTTGGCGAAGTGGCTGGGTTTCTGATACTTGGTCTTACTGAAGAAGCCCTCAGGTATTGTGATCTGATCTTCTGCTCTGACGACCGCACACTACAACGAGGGTATGCCACCGGCAGCGACAATGCAGGTGCTTCAGGAAGCGAGAAGCTCGCACCTCGCCCTCAAAGGCCCATGTTCGAAAGACGAAGAGTCACCGTTGATATCCAACTATCCAATGGACAACTCCGTTCGGTGTCGGCGGCGACATATGCCTGCAACCCTGAGGTCCAGCTATGGCACCCATGGAGACCAGAAAATTTCGTGCGAGGCTGCGGACTTCAGAATATCTCCAAGGTGGAGACACATGATTGGCGTGGAGAAGAAACATCTCTAGCCACGGTAATGAAAGTCAACTATGCCCTTGTTGGCGACGAACTTTGCGCAGCCATTCTGAAGAATGACATTGCCGAACTGCACAATCTTCTCGACAACTTTGATGACGTCGATGCTCGCTGCAGAAGCTATGGCACTCCATTGCAAGCTGCAATAAGCAAAGGAAGTCACGAGATGACTCAACTTCTCCTAGACTACGGTGCAGACCCAAGCAAATCCGGCGGCAAGTATGGCACGCCACTCATTGCGGCAACCATGGGAAGCAGGAAAAGCATTACTCGTATACTCCTCAAGCACCGCGCCGATGTGTTTGGCACCGACAAGAAGCACGTAAGTGCGCTGTACCAAGCGGTTGGCCATGGAGACTACGCGATTACCGAGATGCTACTTGAAGCTGGTGCATGGTTGAGCCAGGACTATGGCGAGGTCAAAGATCTTGCTTGCGAAAGGCGCGATCCAGATTTGAAGCAGCTTCTTCAAGACTACGACATCAGGGACGCCCAGTTGAATCGTCTTGAATTTTCCAAAAGTCGTGATCGTTTGACTGGAGGCAAGTCAAGACAAGACGTGGGTTTCCTCCAGATATCCTCACACGTTGCGAAATTCGTGCTGAGAAAATTCATCGTTCTGAGTTCTGAACCTGGGAGCTGGAGAGGCCGAAAGGGTGTCGCATTGACAAGAGCAGCGCTCGCTGCGGGCGCACCTCCCGTGATCCTGGAGCACATCCGAAATGCCATGGATCCTATAACGAAGTTGATAGATCTGATCAAGGCGGCAGACAAGCGACACGATCAGGCGGCAGAAAGTAGAGCTTTCGAGACCGGCAGGGTTGGGGAGTTGACATCAGACGATGAGGACCAAGAAGATGTGAAGGGTAGGGATCCGATTCGCCTTGAGATACCTGAAATCTCCCCAAAAACTCTCTCTCCGTCCGGGTCGCCGAGTTCAAAATCACCACAGATCGCTGTTGATCGCGTTAGAGGCATTTCGACCAGTACTTCGCGACCTCGTGTGGACAGTGTTCATTCAAGGTCACCGTCGCCTAAGTATGCAGAGGAGAGATCGTCAAACACGCCTTCCAGAAGGGTGAGGGAGTCTTTCAAGCAGGCACCAGAACGTCCACGTGTCGCCACACCACCTCTTCATAGAGGCGATCTCTCTCCTTCAGCCAGGACCGAAGAGCATGAGTCCAGAAGGGGATACGAGCCAATGAGGCATTCTAAGAACCCTTCTCCAGTTCCGATGAATCCGCACTTTCTTGTAGGTCCTCTTCGGTATTTACCTAGAGCACCGCTAACATGTAGGCAGGCACCTCCAACCCACCATCGACCTCGGGCGCGCTCACTAGATGATCAGACTCAGCCACAGGTGTCGTACGGAAAAGATCCCATCTCGTCGAGGATTTCACCAATCAGATCGATTCCCCATCGAGACCAGCAACCTTCATATCAGGCCCAAGCCAATAATCATGTCCACCATCCGAATGCTCCAAACCAGCGGCGGAGATCAGACACGCCACAGTGGAGATATTGTGTGAGATGTAACGGGAAAGGGTGGTATAGGGAGATTTGGGAAGACAGATCAAGGCGGGAGAAAGTCAAGGAGGTAGATTGCCGGGATTGTGCTGGATCAGGGAGGACGGTGGTGTAGGGTCGTCATTCTTCAAGGGGAAGTCAGACGGCTACTTTGCGCTATTCTAAAAGACTCTAGATTCCGTCAGCCTACTGCATACAATCGAGTCTGATTTTTCAGTGACTTTGAATGCCAAATACGATATTGGATTCATACTCCCGGACGTGTAATCTGCCTAAGATACCATTCATGAGTTCAAGCAACATGTTTCCGATTCAGTTCATATATCTGTGTATCTTCGTTGAACCAATGATGTAGATGGTTCGGTCCCCACTGAAAAGTTTCGTGCCGAGGCTTAGCCGACGACTAGCGCCTCTGTCGCGTGGGCAGTTTGCACTCTGTTCCATCCCCGCTTACCGCACCGCCATTTTGACCACCACCCCGACGTCGTCGCCCATAACCCCCGCAAACCAGATGTGACCACTAGACCTTCCCTTCACACCATGGTCTCCCTCGCCTCCATCAACCGCGCGACCGACATCGTCGCCCCGAGCGTCGGCGGCAGCCTGAAGCGGAAGACGCTCGACTCGTCCGACACAGAGACGGCCTCAAGCCAATTGAAGCGCCGCCGCGTGACGTTCAACCCGACCGTCGACGTGCAGATCCTGCTCGACGAGAACGAGAAGAGCCTGGAGCTCGTCGGCGAGGAGGTGCGGCGGGCGCTGGAGAAGCACGCGGCGGGCGACAAGGCGGCCTACGATGCGCTCAAGGGCCTGTTCCGCGAAGACGCGCGCTCGGCCAACGCGCCGCTGTCGGGCCTGCTGCAGAAATATGTCATTGCCCTCACCAACCACGTCCACCTGCTCGACCACAGCCGCAAGGGCCTCGTGCTCGCCGTCATCGACTGCAGCTGGACCGCCCGGAATGACGCCTTTGTGCGCTCGTACCGCTACTTCCTGCGCTCGCTGCTGTCCATCCACTCCAGCTTCATGTCGAGCGTGCTGCAGGTGCTCGTGGACATGTTCCTGAAGGCGCCGTCGACAACCGCGCGGCAGGCCGACGACCCACCGATAGAGCGCGTGCGCGTGCAGGCGCGGATACACGAGTGTCTGCGGTCGATTCTGCGCAACATCCCCATGGCGAGCGCGTTCCTGGCCCCGGTCCTCGCCACCAAATTCCCGTACCCCGACGACGACGCCAAGACGCACGTGCACTACATCCGCAACATCCTCAGAGTGGTCGAGTACTGCCCGCCGCTCAAGGGCGAGGTCTTCTCGCTCGTGACGGACAAGCTGGTCAAGATCGACGTCCAGATCCAGGTCGACATGGACGAGCTCGAGGACGACATGGAGGAGCGGCTGGTGGGCGAGGCGCTGGACGACGACGACAGCAGCGACGACGAGTCGGTGTCGAGCGAGGAGAGCATCGAGCCCGACGAGCAGCGCCTCAAAGACATCAGACAGGCCGTCAGCAAGCTGGACACGATCATGGACCTGCTCTTCACGCACTATGACGCCATCTTCGCCGAGGACCGCTTCGAGGCGGACGCACTGTACCAGAGCCTCCTTGCGCAGTTTGCGGCCACGATCCTCCCGACCTACCGCTCGCGACACACCCAGTTCCTCCTGTTCCACTTCAGCCAGACGTCGGCCGTCCGCACCGAGCAGTTTGCCGGCGCCTGCTCGCACATCGCCTTCGACCAGAACCGGCCGCACGTGCTTCGCGTCACCGCCGCCGCATACCTCGGGTCGTTCATCGCACGCGGCGCCCACGTGTCGTCCCAGACGGTCCGCGGCGTCTTCGACCTTCTCTGCCACCAGCTCGAGCTCCTGCGCGCCACACACGAGCCCGGCTGCAAGGGCCCCGATCTCCGCCGCTACGGCACCTACTACGCCATCTCGCAGGCGCTCCTCTACACCTTTTGCTTCCGCTGGCGCGATTTAATCGTCACGCCCGACGGCGAGCCACCCTCGGACTACGACATCATCGACCACGCCGACGACTTCAGATGGTACAATAACACGCAGCAGATCCTGCACCGCAACATCCTGTCCAAACTCAATCCGCTCAAAATCTGCGCGCCCCCGATCGTCAACCAGTTCGCGCGCATGGCCCACCACCTGCGCTTCCTGTACGTCTTCCCGCTCATCGAAACGAACAAGCGCGTGCGATTAGCACGGAGTCTTGCGAGCGGGTATCTGGACGGCATTGGCGGGCGCGAGACGGCGCTGAGTAACAAACTGGGCGAGGACACACATTTACTAGATGCGTACTTCCCATTCGATCCATACGTCTTGCCGCGGAGTAAGCGGTGGCTGGAGCAGGACTACGTACATTGGCGACCGGTGCCGGGAATGCCGGTGGAGAAGGAGGACAGTGAAGAGGAGGAGAGCGAGGGAGAAGATGATGCAGAGGAGTATGATTCTGAAAGTGGGCAGGAAGACATGGACGAGGATTTGAAGTTGGACGATCTGGATGACGAGAGCACAGAGACGAGTATTTGATTTTTTGTCGATTTAGGATGCAACATTTACGGGTCTGGCGTTATTGGGCATCTAGGCACGCATTTCTTGGTGCGTTGGTGTCTGGGAACATGGTGGTTGGCATATTTTGGCGCCTTCTTTTTTGGAGTCGAGATATGTGCATTGCATTGCGGATGGTTTGTTTGTGTCTTGTTTTGGCGATATGAGATGGATGGAATACGATTTGCGATATATAGGAGGCGCTTGATAGCGGATTATGAGAAGTAAAAACAAATGATACAATGATCAAATTACATCTGCGTTCGGAGTATAAAATTGTGATGTTTGCTATGGCAAGGATTTCGAATTATTTGATTCTGATGAGATAGAATATGATGTGCGATATATTGGAGTCTTTTGATAGCGAAGACGAGAAAAGGAGTAAAAACAAATGCGAAAAATGATCAAGCTCAACTGCATCTCGAGGATGAAAGCGTAAAGTCTGAGAGAATCTCGAATTACTTGATTCTGATGATGATACTAGTGTACACATCTTGTGACATGTCCTCGTTCATCCACATCTAACTCCACGATGCACCATCCCATACAAACGCCTCCATGCATCTCCTACCCCCGTCCAACCAACCTCACCGTCCCCCCACCATCCTCCCCCTCAACCTCCTCCTCCCCCTTCCTCTCCTCCCTCCCTCCATCCACCCCATCCTCAACAACCTCCTCCAACCTCATCGCACGCAACAAATCCCTACTCGCACGCACGCCATCGCGCAACTCAACCGCACTACCCAGTAACATCTCCGCCATACTCCGCGGATCCATATCCACGCCCACAACCAGCATTTCCGGCTCCACGCCACGCGGGATCGGGAATTCAACGAGAGGTCGCCCATTTGGCGCCGCGGAGACGCGGGATTTGCGGAAACTGCGGGCCTGCGCTTGAGACTGGATTAGACTTTGTGATTGAGTGTGTGAATATGTCCCCGCTGCGCTGAGCGGGACGGGGAAATCCGAGTCCGATGAATACGGATACTCTGTATCACTATCCAGGAGCGTCGAGCTCTGACTTGCGCTGAAGGTGCTATCTGTGCGACGACTACCGCGACTCATTCCGCCTGAACTCGCGAAGCCTTGGAGACGGCGCTGGTTCTGAATGTTCAGGCGCTCAAATGCATCCCACAGGTCGTCTACGTCGTCGTCTTCGAGACTCGTGTCTGTTGTGACGCTCATGGGCGGGGACTGGTCGTCGCTGCCGAGACCGTAGGCTTGGGCGTGCGACCAGCCGTCCCAGAGACTTTGCTGGGAGCGCTGGACGCGGTGTTGGGGCGCGGAGGAGATGCTGGGTTGTTGGGGTTTGGTGTGGGATTGGACTTGGGATGCGGACGAGACGCCGCGGGCGTGCATCTGGTTCGGAGGATGGCCTTGGTCGTCTTGTTGGTGTGGCGTCAAGAGCCCAGGAACGGTCTGGTTGGGCTCGGATTTGGACTGGAAGTGGTAGGATGCGCGGTGGTTGTTTTGCGAGAGCTGGACCTGGTCTTCGAGGTTAAAAGGGTTGTCGTTGACGGTGCCGGCCGTGTGAATGGCGTCAGAGCCGGACGTTGAAGGACGATACTCTTCGACCATAGCCATGTCCAGGTCAATCATTGATGACCGTAGAGGAGACTCAGGAGAGTTGCTGACGCGCGGAAAGTCGTCAGGTTCGCCCACTGGCATCGTAGCAGCATGACGCAGGCTTGGTTGGAAGCCGGGCGCGAGCGTGGGCGACGATGATGAGCCAGACGTGTTGTTGCCGTGTCGGCTTCCTCGCGGACTCTGCATGGGAAATGAAAAGTCCTGCGTCTTGCGGTCGTCTGCCTTGGGAAACTTCCACTCACGTGTCTCTGGTCTTCGAGACGTCCTATTCCGTGGCGCTTCATAGTTGCCCTCCGCCATGGCAGCGTCAAACGTCCACTCGACCGTCCGCCTGTTTGGCTTCTGTGGCTGAGCGGCGGCAAACGACCACTCCATCGTCTCGCGCTTCGGCTGCGGCTCTGACGGGAACGACCACTCCATCGTCTTCCTGTTTGCTGGTTCTGACGGGAAAGACCACGCCATTGTATCTCTCTTATCAGACTGAGCGTCTCCGGACGGGAATTTCCAATCTCTTGTAGCGCGCTTGGTCAGCTCGTCTTCCTGGTTGAGAGCATCACGCTCCTCTTCCTCGGCCATCTCGCGCAGGATGCTCTTCATCCGGCCTGCTCTAATGGTCGGCACCTCGCCCAGGTCTATGCTGGGTTCTTCTGTTGACGGCATCGAAAAGTCCAGATCGATGACGGTCTCGCGGTTCGGTGCGCCAGGATTGAAGTCGCGGAGGACGAGATCCGACGGCGGACGTCCTCCCGAGCTCTCTTCGCTGTCTGTCATGCTGTACCGATATGGCGTGGTGCTCGTGTCAAACAGCTTATTCAGTCGTTTCTGGCCGCGCACAATCGACTCCTCCTTGAACCTCGCCTGCAGCTGCTCGAAGCGGCCCATATCCTCCACAGGCGGGATATTGATGCCTGTAAACGCTTGCGGCGTGGCAAAGGGGTCGGCAAATATCGGTGCATGCTCTTGCTCGAATTCGTCTGTTGTACTAAACGACCAGTCATCATCGTCGTCGTCGTCTTCTGATGCAGAGAGCGGGTCTGGCGCCTGTGCTCCGTATGGATTGAATAGTGAAGCACGTGCACCGCCTTGCTGCTCCCACCTGTAGTACTCCTCCACCAGCTTGACGAGTGTAAAGGTCGGATACAGCTTCGTCGAGCCAGCAATGTACGGATGTTCAAGGATCTGGTCGGGCGTCGGGCGGTCCTTGGGATCAGGCTGGAAAACAAACGCAAGAAAGTCTTTCAGTTCTTGGGAATGGCGATCGCCTTCAAGAACAGGTGCGCCAGCATTCGGTAACTCCAGCTGGTTTATTCGGTGATGCGGAGGAAAGCCGCTGGCCATTTCATGAATCGTGCACCCATAAGCCCAGATATCAATCTCGTTACCGTACTGGATCTCTTTTGGCTGCAGTGGATTTCGCGGATCCGCATCCTTGACCCATTCCTGCTGCAGCTCCGGGGCCATCCACGCAGGCGTACCCACAATGGTCGATCGCTTTGACTTTTGCGGTTCAAGAGTGCCCGACACGCCAAAGTCGCAGAGCTGGACCCGGCCGTCTTCGAGAATGAGCACATTGTTGGTCTTGAGATCGCGATGGATCACACCAGCCTCGTGCACGTACTTAAGACCGAGGGCAAGCTCACGTGCGATCGGAATGATAAACCTCTCCGGCAGTCCAGGTCCCGGGTCTTTGATCATGTGGGTTGGCTTCATCAGGGTATTGACACTGCCACCGCTGGCATACTCGCTGACAATCCACAGCTCATTGTGCACCGTCCGCGCCTCTTCGATGATATTGACGTACGGCCGCGCCTTGCTGTCCCTCAGCTGCTGCAGAATATCAATCTCCTTGATGGTCTGCGCGAGATTCTCCGTCGTCATCTCGGCGTAGTCCTGGTTGTCAATGTCAATAATCTTAATTGCGACCAGACCGTCCGTGATCCTGCTCTTTCCCTTGTACACACGGCCATATGCGCCCTTGCCAATGAGCTCGTGGAACTCGTACGGCGGCGGCTCCTTGTCTCCGCTGCGCTTCGCCCTCTCTGCGACCAGCTCCTCCATCTGCTTCGCCTCCTCCATGGCGCGGTACTTGGTCCCTCCACCCGGGGGCTGCAGCCGCGCGGGCTCAAGACGTGTGGGCTCCATCTCCTCCAATTGCAAAGCCTCGAGGTAAATATCGTATTCGAACGGCGACTCGGGGATACGTTCAAGCGGGCTGTCGTTTCCACTGCCAATGCTCGCGGCCTTGGGTATGGGCGGGGGCGGTCGAGCAGGCGGTCGTGGGGGTTCGAGCGGCGGGAATGGGACAATAGGGTCCGACGACGAGTGGGAGTGTCGTGAAGTATTGTATGTGCAATCAGCCTCGTAGATGATGGGTTTTGAGTGCGCAGTGGGCAGCGTAGATACAATCGGCGAGGGCGAGTCTGGCGTGAGCGGGTTCCTGTGAACAATCGGACTCGAGATGCTCTTCTTCTCGATTGACGAGCCACGAGACGAGCGTGATGTGCCCCTGCCTTTGATTGACTCTGTCAGCTTCGACCACGAGAATGAGCGCGATCCACGTGTTGTATGCGTCTTCTTGTCCGGCGAATTCGGCGGCGTGTAGTCGCCGTCGGGGATGAGGGAGTCGACATCGCTGGCAGACCGCTTGAGCTTGAGGATGATGTCTTTCTCGAGCATGGTCGTGTGGTGGGGTTGAGGCAAGAGCGAGCGCAATCATCGTCGCATTATGCTGGGGGTAGCAGTCCACTCACCGGTCTATTGTGTCTATTATGTGCACAGCGGGTGAAAGAGGGTCATGGCGCGGTCGCGTGCGGTGTGCATTCACAGGTCCCAGCTGTGAAGTCCTGTCCTCGACAAACGGGGCATGTCTCTTACAGGCCAGGCGGAAGAAAAATTATACTACAATTACAGCAAGTCACAGCAAGGAGATGCGGAGAGAGAGAGGACGTCCGAGGTGCCAGATGTCGAAGTCTCGCGCTCCGCATGCGAAACATATCGGCCAGGGTCTCGAAGCCGCCGCTCCATGTCTGCAGATCGCGCTAGTGCGGCAACCTTATTCGAACGGGTAAGGCGCGCCCCGCAACGTTGTGCCTTGACATCATTAGCGCCACATCAACCAGCATCACACATGCCAACTTTCTGGTTTGGAGGATGATGTATGAAGGGATAATTCAGAGTTCTCGCAATCTCAGATCCCATCTTCATCATAGTTCAGAACCTCCAAATTGATATCAAAACTCCATAACACCGAGCTATCACAACTCCATCACTCCACCATGGTCTCCCAACCCGTCGGCACCAAAAAGGCCGTCCCAGGCACAACCCCCAAACGCACACCCGTCACGTCCGTCAAAAAAGCACCCATCGCACAATCCACCGTCAAAAAGCCCATCCCACACACCGCAAAGAAACCCCTCTCCACAACCTCTAGCAACACCGCAAAGAAGCCCTTACCCAAAACGCAGCCATTGCAGCCATACAAGAAACCCGTCCCCGCAGCCGGAGCCAAGAAACCCCTCCCGCAAGCAAATGTGCAGAAGAAAGCGCCAAATGTGCAGCAGGGCCAGCCGGGCATTTTGACGCGAACAATCAACGGCGCGGCGTCGGCGGTGAGTAGCGCGACTTCGGCGGCCGCATCTGGGATCGGGAGTGGGATTGGTGCGGTGGTGACGGCGGCCGGGAATGGCGTTGCCGGTGCTGGCAAGGGCGCTGGGAATTCGTACGTAATCATTTCCATACTGGTTGGCACTTTTCAATGCGTTGTTCGATGCGGGACTAATGGTTGACTTAGGATTGCCAATTCCTCCCGCTCCTGGGGGGATATGGTTCGCGAATACGGGAATAGTATCAAGGACTATACTGGTGCGGGGGGAAGTCGTGCGACGACTAAGACGAACCCGCTTGGGCTGAGTACAAGTGGTGCGGGCGCGAGTGCGAAGATGGCGACAAGGAGTGGAACAGGTGGGGTTGGTCGGGGCGAGAGTGCGAGTAATCCTTTGGGATTGTGAGATATGATGGGAGAGGAACAAAAATGTATGATATGCAAAGACGCGATGGAATATTGGAGACATTGAATATTCATCAAGTGCAGACAATTGAGGTAGACAGGATTGAACAGCGTAAAACATAATGTACAACACGGCATCTTACCATACGACCACTCAAGTGGATAAATTGGGTTACGCAACCTCAAAAGCATCCATATCCCCCGTCTCCATCCCCTGGACTCCAACCACACCCTTCGCCGCCTCAATCATCGCCTCCACAACTTCCGGCGGATACGTTCTCTTCAGCACGACTCTCACAAACTCGCTCAGCACATTCAGCCCCAAATCGCCAATCTGCTCATCCGTCATATTGTCAGGATCATATTGCCCCGCCTCGCGCATTCGGTGGAGACGTCTCTGCAGCAGAATCTCATATACGCGGACAATACGCTCTGAATTGCGCGCGTTGCTCCGACTATGAAAGTACTGCGACCGCGCGCTCTCAGACTCGCGCGCCATGTCGACCCACGTCATTTGGCGCTGCAGTATCTCCGCGGCCGTGTCGGTGGGGAAAATGTTGAACTTGTGCCGCAGGACGTGCAGTGCGACGAGCGAGCCAGCCAGATCCTGCGTGTAGCTGAAGCAATGCATCATGAGCGCTGTGATGGCGCCTTGGTCGGACCCCACGAGGCCGAGCAGGAACCGGTCGGCGTCGTAGCGGCTGCGACATTTGGCCCACCATTCGAGCGTTTCCCTGAGGAGGTCACGGGGTGTGGGGAGATTTGGGTCGCTGCGTGTGGCGTGGTCGCCGAGGGCGAGACGGAGGGTTTTCCAGAGATGGCGAAAAGTTGCGCCGTTGGGGAAGATGTCGGTTTCGGTGAGCTGCTGGTAAATGTTCCAGGCTTGGGCGTAGGCGCCTTTCCGGCATTTGTTGTCAATGAGAACGTTCATGATTGTGGCGTTGGGCGTAACGGCGCTGGCTTTGAGCTGGCGAGCGAGGTAGTCGACGTGCTCCCAGTGCAGCTTCTTCGCGTGATGCTGCATTATAAGCGCAAAGGTGGTGACGTCGCCAGCCGGGACTTGATCAGGGCTCTCCATTTGTCGTCCTGGCTCCTCGAATCTCTTGCTGATTTGCTCTGTGATAGAATCGGGCTTGAGGCCGCTCTCGTGCGCTCTCCGTGCTCCATCAATCATGCGCCAGCCAATATTCTCTGCCTTCAGCACGCTTGGATCTTCTTTTGTGCGCAGCAGAGCTTTCAAGAGCATGTTGAAATGAAACGTCTCTGGAGCGTAGCCGCGCTTGATCATCATGTCGAGAATCTGCGCAGCCGCTTCAGGCGCTTGCTGGACCACAGCTGACTTCATCCAGTCGCCGAACACGTGGCCGTGGTAGGCTGGCGGCAAAATTGTTATGGCGTCAAGAGCAATGCTGGTCATTCTGGAGATGTCGGTGCCAAGCCGATACAGCATGTGGAGTCGCTGCAGCACAGTTTCGATGCTTTCGGGAGAACCTGTAGTTTCGAGATGGCCGTCCTTGATCATGTCGCGAAAGACCTGTTTGGCGTGCCGCAAGCTTCGTGCCTCGAGGAATCCCACCAGCCATGCATCGTAGTCCTGGAGGGTCAAATGGGCTGCTCGACGATCCTTCATCTGGATGTATATCTCCTTTGCAATGTCGTGGTGCTGCACCTTGTCTGAACTGGTATGTGCTCGGAACACGGCCATCATGACTGACGTATCCGACTCAGGTTGTAGGTCGAACAGTCGAACCATAATCTCGTGCGCACGGTCTGCATTGCCTGCAAGCGCATACAGCCTCGCTCCTGTTTCCAGATATTCCGGCCGGCAATCGAGTTGCGAGTTACAGCCCTTTTCCCACTCCTCCATCGCAACCTCTTCTCGTCCATTGAGAAAAACACATTCCAAGAAGACGGCTCGCTGAGAGGTTGTACCCGGCCTGCCCGTGGCCTGCAAGTTGCGGAAGAGCTCCTCAAGCTCCAGCGTACGACTGCGGCGGCCCGATCTTTTGGAAGCCAGCACCGCCCACAGAACTTCCCACTCCGAGTCAGACAAGAGAGACGGAAATTCCGGATCCGCAGATTTTGCAGTGATGTACACTCTCCATATTGGATCGGAGATGCCCACAGCCCCGGTCGACGGAGACTTAGCCAAGCGAAGCAGGTGTCTGAGCCTTTTCAGAGCGTACTTCGTCTTGTCAGCCTGTGCCACGCGGCTCTGGCTCGCGTCATCTGGAGCCTGCACATGCGCTACAGGAGCGGTGGTGTTGCCGGCCGCATCTTTCGACCACCGAACACGTAGCTCCGGGCGGTATGTATGCTGGTACTGGGTCGGATCCCATCTCTTAACGTAGTCCGGTATCGCGCGCGGGAGTGTGCGTAGAGTGCGGAGTTGCAAAGGCTGCAAGGAGTGGAGAAGGCATCGTGGTCGATGGAGAGCCAATGCCTGCATCAGCAGGCCGGCTTGAAGATACTAAAGTGAGGAGATACACAGCTGCGACGCATCCTCGCAGAACACAGATGGGGGCGGATGAAAAAGTGTAGTTCTGAGAATGATGGTGATGAAATTGTCTTATCGATAAGCGCGATGAGGTCAGCCAACCTTACTCGGACTTCCATTTCCACCCGTGCTCATGGTAACCCTAACCCTAAACGCTAGGTCTTCGTCCTCGAAAAAC
>BCLK01000441.1:0-11678 GCA_001748405.1 Paraphoma sp. B47-9 | reverse complement strand
CTTTTTACAATCACAATTGAGACAAAGAGCAGTCAGAATAAGTGATGGGACAGGATGACTTACCATACCAGATTGAACGATATAGCCACTGCTTCTCAGCCTGTCCGGGATCACGCAATCTGCATGGATGTTTTTGATGATCGAGCACGTTTCTGTGCTACACTCAATAACAAAGCCCAATTTCTGGCAATTCGCGGTGTCGACAACAGTACGTAAAACAATGCGTGATGTGGCCGTGCCAGCACGCCAGTCCCTTATACCATACATGGCATTGTGGTCGATTTTGGTTCGATCCCGATTTCATCGTACGGCATCTGCACCAGACTTTTACGCCTCTCCATTTCGCTCTTCCCATGGCGCCACGCGCCTAGTCGCTCATTCACAACAAGATGACCGCTACGCGACATATCCTCTCTACTGCGGTATTCCTGCTGGCGCTGGTACTTTCTGTATCAAGTCAAAATGTCACTTTCACACGTGGCCAGAAGTTCCAGATCATCCTCCTCGGCATACCAGACGTTTCCAAGATGCCTCTTCCACCGACAGACGCGCCGGTATGGGACATAGATCTCTTTGACAACCCAGCGTCAGCGATGAAAGCGCTGAAAGAAGATGGCAAGATCGTCATTTGCTATTTCAGCGCCGGCACAGCAGAAGACTGGCGCGCCGACTACAAAGACTTCGCCGCGGCCGACATTGGAAAGGTTCTACCAGAATGGCCGAATGAGAAGTGGATACGGACGGGTTCACAGTCAATTCGGAACATCATGGCCAAGCGCATCAAACTTGCGGCAGATAAGGGCTGCGATGCTATTGATCCAGATAATACTGGTGAGGAGCTAAATGTTCGGTTGAACTGAGCTGTACAAGGAAGCTGACTAAAATCTAGATGGCTACGTATGTCCTCAGTCCACGCCTTTTCAAATAAACAAATATATTCATTGACGGTACTGACGGGTATAGCAAAATGACAATGGCCTCAACCTGCGCAACACAGACGCAATCGACTACATGCGGTGGATGCAGAGAGAAGCTGCAAAGTATGGCATGAAAATTGGGCTGAAGAACAGCCTCGACATTGTGAACGATCTTACGCCAATCGTGGACTTCGCAGTTAACGAGCAGTGCGCACAACTCACCGAATGCAGCGTGTACAACCAGTTCCTCGCTCTCGACAAACCAGTCTTCCATATTGAGTACCCCGTCCCGCTCAATGCGCAAGCCGCGGCTGGTGTGTCTTGCAAAGGGCCGGGCGTAAATGGCATGAGCACGATTTTGAAAGATCTCCAATTGAACGGCATAACATACTACTGCGACGGAAGCTACGTCGACACTCCTACGCTGGGCGGAACATCCCCGCCACGTCCATCTCCGCCACCGAAACCCAGCACGTCGAGAACGATTCCGACTCCGAGACCGAGCTCGTCGCGGCCGGGAGCCTCGTCGACCTCGACACGCACAACACCTTCGCCAAGTCGAACGTCTTCTACGCAGCGGCCGCCGACAAGTACACCGGGCAATGGAGGTGGAGGGTGCAAGCAGAAGCATTGGGACCAATGTGGTGGAAATGACTGGAAGGGGTGTACGGTCTGCGAGGTAAGTGCTCTAATCTCATGGAAGGGCTTGAGACTGACAGAACTCTGCGATAGTCTCCGTATACATGTAAAGGCGTCTCGCCTCCGTGGTATTACCAATGTCTATAGCTTGGCGCATACTGGTTCCTCTTGATGCTCTTTTACTAATTGAAAACTCACTTCACATCTGCTCACATCCCGTGTTCCTCATCACCTTCACCATCATCAACCGATTGGATCCGTCTTCTCTCACCTTTGCCTGAATTATCAAGTGCACATCTAGCGACACTGGCCCTTCTTCCCGACTACTACAAACATCCCAGCGTGTATGCTGCAGGCCGCAATACCACTTATCAGCGACAGTCACTGCGATGGTCTCAAAGAAGAAGCAAGCAAAGGCTACCGCCGTGACCGCTCGATCGCGCAAGATCACGAATTCAAAGCCTATGGCAGCCGCAAGTTCTACTACGGGTTCACTGGCCACCCACGCCGTCAAACCCAAATCTACCGGCATCAAGCGCCACAAGGATGGTCTTCTGAACTTACTCCAAACGCCCTCCCATTTGGTAAATATGTAATAGCAACCAAATTCACGACGCATGTTCGATCAATATAAAACTGACATGACAATAGCGTCAAGCAGAACTCGACATCGGCTCTTCTGCGACTTCCACCTGAGCTGCGCAACAAGATCTGGGCTTTCGCGATGGGAGGGATGCACGTAGTCATGAACAAGAGCGCAGGATATATTAGGTACAACAGCAGCTCCCCACCAAAGGGCTATGCTGTGCGAGCCCGCAAGAGTGTGACAAGAAAAGGCGCGTTCGGACCCATCCAGGCATTCGAGTACTATGCACGCGAAATCATACCTCAGGTCCCTTCAGCTTTCCACTTACCGGAAGTCTGTCGCCAGATATATTCTGAGACAGCAGTCTTAGCATATACACTCAACACTTTCACAGTCGATTCAAGATTTCTGAATTACAGAACCTGGGCATCTGACCGGCTCCCCGCGCAGCGCAATGCCATCAGGTCTATCGAGGTATGTCCATCCTCCCTGGATCGGTATATCAGCGGATTCCATGCGAAGCCCCTCAAGACAAGGGCCCACGCACCACTCAAGGGCCTTAAGGAAGTCAATATTGCACGCGAAGCTCTCCAAGTACTCCGTTCAAACATGAGGTCTGGGTATTTTCCAGTTCCGGCTTCTGGTTGGAGCGACGAGTCCCTAGAGCAGTTCGTCACGTCGAAGATCAAAGAGAAGGAGGGCAGCGAAATCGAAATAATCTTCGAAAAGCCCGACGGCGAGGGAAAGACCTCGAACAATTCTGCGGACTGCGGATCGTCGAAATTGTGAATGTCGGGGAATCTGCGCAATGAGAGAATGCATGGTCTGCAAAGGCTAGATTTACTCTCAATTAAGGAACTCTTGGAAGAGCTTTGGTTGGGCCTTGAGTGTGATTGTTCATTCTCGGATTCATGGTGGCAGGGTCTTTAACTTTCCCCTAGAAACGATATCTGATTAGTCTGGCGGTCCAGAAGTTCGGGGCACAATTCTTCCGCCGTCAACGCGGGGACAGGATTACTCAAATCATCTTCAAAAACAATCATAAATTATGAAACTCAATGCATCCTTTACAACTGAGCGAATATTGAACCGCACCAACTTGAGAGGTTGATATTTGAATGCCCAGGATTATCCCCGTCGCAGAATTGGCCCTAGGAAGTATCTCGCGCATATCTAGAATTGCGAACGATGCATAAAAATTGCCTGTAGTCTTCCAGGCTGCTCAATGAGATGTGGAGGTACGTTACTGCTAGGTTGGAGATTCTCTCGCTTTTGTTGTTAGGCTCACAATTTGCAATCAATTTTAACAGAACTTCGTGCCAGTGCTCATCGACACGTAATCTATGTTGAATCTGAACACTGCAAAGCTCAATTTAAGCCTAGACGTCTTCATCATCACAATGGTCGCCTTGCAGCAAAGTAAAACTCTATTCCCGCCGCTGTCGTCTGTGTCATTGCCACATTCACCATAAGATCTGCAGCCAAGCTTAGCTAGGACTCGTCGTCATCACCCTTCTGCGGCCGCTAACTTAGCACCATTTCAATTTCCACTTCCCGCGCGCGCAAAGTTTATCTAAGCGCGATCGTTCGACCGCGTCCATGGTAATGAGACGTCTGCCTTTCCAACATATCGACACCACTCACATCATTTCAACAATGGTGGCATATAGCGCCAGCACAATGTGCAAGACGAAGAACACTTTTAATTGCATCGTTCTCTCGCTCTTTGGGTTTGCATGGTCCTGGACGAGCACTACCACTCGATCAAGGTCTGCGAGCGATACCGTCTAGATAGCATGTCTATCAACAGTCCCTCGCTACTGAGTTCGCGGCCTTCTCGCTCGCTGATAGAATTGAGGTGCTCGCTACGGTCACACATGCAAGCTGGCTTGCCGTGTGAAGGGGGCAGGACAATCGTGTGCGCCGGCGTACATGGTCCTGGTCGACTCTTGGGGAGGTGGGTAGCACGGTCGAACTATCCTGTGTCCACCGGCGGAAGCAGCGTGTAGATAGCGAGCCTGTCTACGTTGCGACCCCACAGTCGTCGAGCTCAGTACGTGTCACTTTTTCAAAGAGTCGCCGTCCGCCGGGCGGTGCTTGAGGAAGAAGGTTCGTTAAAGACGCAAGAGTGTGAAGCGAGTAGTCTGATACCGCAAGCGAGGACGCTTGGGCTATGTGGCGCCTGGGCTCGGTATTATATCAGCGATTGCGGGGCGCGGGAGTGGACCGCGGGTGAATGTGCGTCCCAGGTGCGCCTTGCGTGAGATAGCGACATGGCCATGACTAAGACTGTGTTCCGCGCCTAATCATTCTCGAAGCGAGTGTGGCAAGACAATCTTGAGCGTACAGCATCTTCGTAAAGTATCCGTTGCTTGTCACGCGGCCGCACTCAAGTTCTTTCTGCAATTTCGCATCCCTTCCGAGGATGTGCACCGGAACGGAAATGTTCAATCCGGCACGCTCTCTAACTACATCTTGCGCGTACGTCAGGTACAACTTCTTGAAGAAGAATAGCGCGGCAAATCCATGACTGCGCGTCTGCTGTCCCTGTCCACCCATCCACACGCATATAATCATTGACCATCTGAGCAGTCCCGCGGAGATGCCACGAGTACTGATATACGAGCGATCTCGCACGGACATTAACGTTTCTGCCAGAGAATGTCCTACGTACCTTCGTGTGCTTCTTGCATGGACCAGTCGGGTACCGCTTCCCCAGCGCTTGGTTCTCATACTAATGGCTCCTTGTAGCTTATCAGATGTGCATACAGCATGAGATGCATCAGAACGAAAATAAGGTTCGAGAATTGATGATGCGCTGTGAACTTGGCGAGATGGATGAGGTCGGTTAAGTTGATAAGCGACGTCCAGAGTCCACAACCTGTGAAGAAGCATTGTCTTGAAGGCCTACGATTTTTGTGGCGTGCAAATATGCAGCCAAAGGCCGGAAAAGACCAGTTGTACACGGAACACGCGAAGCTCTGTTTGCGAGTATACCAGAGAACAGAATTCCTGGTGTATCTGGCGGCTGGCGTTGGGATGACTAATCATCTCGTTTCATTGCGTCGTGGCTGATGCCGTGGTAAAAGTGCCAGTCTCCAACGTCAGTGACGAGCCCATGTCATGATTCAATGTTTGCCAGGCAGGCGCAAGAAAGGTGTACTCCGCTTGCTTCGCTTCCGACTAATATTAGGTAATAGGCAGGAACACGGAAGTGGTCTCAACTTTGCGCTTAAGAGTAACATGAAACGAAGCACCTCTGCAAGACAGTGGTACCTGCAATGTTCGCACTTGCGGTGCTTGTGGTTGCATAGCGCGCCACCCGGGTTGTATTTCCAGCCAGTCGTACGCACTAGAATACCAGGACTCCTCTCGAGGATCATTAAAGTTCTATGGCGGGAGAGTATTGATATGGCATGTTGAGGAGAAATCAAGCTCAGAGGTGAGTTCTGTATACCTCGTTCCTTGCTTTGTAGAGACAGGAGCCCCCTTGACAGCTTATGGTGCCAGGATTGCAAGACCATCGCAACTTTGGCTCCGACACAACTTAATGAAGCCAAGCGTACCTGGTCAAGCCGTGCAAACAATATGCATCTGCTTCCTATAGGGGCTAGAGTTTGTCGTCGGGCACGCCATGAGTACTATGCGAATCCTTTGATCGGTGAGGTCTGCCATGGCACCTTGCAGTACACGCAGTCTTTTGTTGATCTCGCGCACCGAGGCGTGCATGCGAGTCATTATGTGTGCCAAAATGCACGGTGGCTCGTTGCCCATGCAGCCCACGAATCGGAACAGAAGCCCCTCGCCAACGCACGCGCCACCGCCAACTGATTTGGCATGAACACCCGCATGCAGCCATTAATGGCGTGACGGATGGTCCCGGCCAATCACCATCCTCGTCTAACCCGGGGATGGGACTCGATATCGCGCATGGAGAGCGATCATTGCAGGGGAGCACGCGTTCTAAGATCCGCCACGAACGATGCAGGACAATTGAAGCGAAATAACGGCAGTGTGAGGGTGGACTGCACCCATGCTATGCTGCGATACGGGTTGACAAAATAAACCTTGTCACAGCCCTAGAGTTGTCTGAATCACAGCCGCGTTCAGCATGATCCGACATCCCACCTTCAGCTTACCTATGTATGCCGCATGCGGCGTCGGCGCATCTCTCACTTCTCGGTACATTGCTCCTCGACTTTGCGCCGACGGACCACAAAGGTCAGATCGCTTTACTGTCACCTTCAATCAAGCCTCCAGGCTCTCGACTCTCGTCGCATCCAGCCATGGCGAATGAAGATGGTGTGGGCATCGTTGGCGGCGTGGATGCCAGCCTGCCAATACTTGCGACCATGGTCGCGTTCCTGTCAATCGCCCTTTACAACGTCATCGAAACCACCCTCTTGGTTTTCGCGGTATTCAAACAACGCAAGGGACTGTACTTCTGGAGTTTCCTCATCGCGAACTGGGGCATCGTTCCCCACGGCGTGGGATTCGTCCTCAAGTTCTTCCGCATCACCTCGTTGGACCTTCTTTCCAGCGCAATAATAGGTGTTGGCTGGGGATGTATGGTGATTGGACAATCCGTTGTGCTGTATTCGCGTCTGCATCTCGTCGTCCGGGATCAGACTCGGATCCGCTGGGTATTATACATGATTGTTTTCAATGGAATCATCATCGGCATTCCTCTGTTCGTCCTGGCCATGGGCGCCAATTCCAAGCACACGGCCAACTTCCTGCCAGGCTTCCTGATATACGACAAAGTCCAACTCGTGGTCATTTCTGTTCAAGAGACAATCATATCGCTCATCTACATCTACGAAACGATCCGTCTGCTGGGCCAAGGCAACGGCAAGCGGCAAGCGTCTGTTGACAAGCTACTGCGACATCTCATCCTCGTCAATATCGTCGTCTTGATCTTCGATATCACGCTCCTCGCCGTCCAATTCTCTGGCCATTACCAAATACAAACGACGTATAAGACGGCGGTGTATAGCATCAAACTCAAGCTGGAGTTCTCCGTCCTCAACCGCCTTGTTAGCTTGGTCAAGCACAAAGATCTACTCAGCAGTCCAAACACCCTCGGCGATAACACCATGAGTCTAAGTAGATGGACCGAGGGAAACGCCACCCAGGGGAGTTCCAGCCGCGACGATTCAGCTGCCGTTTCCAAGATGGAGAAATCTGGCCGCTGGGGAGACGGCGGGAAAGAAGCATCTGCGACTACCACGGAGATTCACATCAGCCAAGCAGAAACTCTTCGCACAGGGGATGGTTCTTTCTATTCCCAAATGCCTGGAAGCCAGTCCAACTCTCTACACGAAGCACGACACCCGAGCAATATTCTGTAGGTCCCAGTATCGGCCTGTCGACTTCTAGGAAGAACAAATATACGGAGCCTTTGTCAACACACGAAGCTATGAGGCGGAGACGACGGAAATTATATGATCTCTTCAGGCTCATCTATCAAATCTCATTCCCGCAAGGAAACAAGCACGAGTTCAGGTTAGCACAGGTTCGATGTGGCTAGCGGCTCTTCTGATTGGGTCAGACGAAGTTGATTTGGCGGCGATCGATCTTCCCGCGGCGCGATCGATGACGACCGGATTCGACTTCCATCGCGCGCTCCACACAATTGTGCCAGACACACCGTGCTGACAATGATGACGACTGCCTCTGATAATATTGTTGTTGGAACGCGCAGTCCGGTGCGCCGTTCTCCACCAGTACTTCACCCAGGGAAATAACTTGAACATCACCATGTCACGCGGAGAGCGCGCACCGCTGCTGCAGGAGCGCTTCAGTGATGATGGCGAGTCGCGGACTGTATGTTTGTTTTTCTTCGCGTGCGCGCCTTCGGCTGACCAAATAGCTTCTTCGCATCGAAGATTACCCAGAAGAGAATCCACGAAGCTGGCAGAAATGGAGGAAAATGGCGAACGTGGGCGTGATAGCCCTCATGTCGAGTAAGCTTCACGCTATCCTTCCTGACGCCGCGACTGACGCTCCACGCAGTCCTCAGTCCGCTCGTGTCTTCCATGTTCACGCCGGGTATCGATGAGATCGCCAAAGATCTCCACTGCTCGACTACTGCAGTCATCGGCACGACGACCGGATTTGTCGTCATGCTAGGCATCGGTCCGCTCATCTTGGCTCCGCTGAGCGAGACGTTCGGACGCCGAATTGTATACCTTACATGCTTTGCCATCTTCACCCTTCTCCAGATTCCCGCCGCGCTCGCGCCCAACATAGCCTTCCTCATCACCGTGCGAAGCATCACGGGCTTCTTCGGAAGCGTCGGGATAGCTAATGGCGGTGGCACGATTAGTGATATGTTCGTGCCCAGCGAGAGAGCGGGCGTATTTGGGTGGTACCTTCTTGGCCCTCTTCTCGGTCCTACCCTGGGCCCTCTGTTCGGTGGTATTATTGTGCAGCGCCTAGGCTGGCGATGGGTCTTCTGGATCATGACCATTGTGTGTTTCGTCAACACCCTGGCAGGATATTTCTTCCTGCGGGAAAGCTACGCGCCGATCATTCTCCAGCGCAAGAAGGCCGCGTACGAAAAGGAGTCGGCCGACTGGGATGGCACAAAGTACTCTTTCGACGGCGAGGACAATCGGCCCATGCGGCAGCGACTTACGCAGTCTTTGAAGCGCCCGCCAAAGATCTTTGCCCAGCCAATTGTGGCAACCATGGCCGTGTACCAAGCGCTCATTTTCGGCACCACGTACAGCATCTACACCAACATGCAGCCCATCTACCAGGATCTGTATGGCTTTGACACCGAGAAGGTCGGTCTACTGTACCTTGGGCCCGGGTTGGGATTCCTGTTTGCTGTGTGGTTTCTGGTTCCGCGGATTGACACCGTCTACAAGAGGCTCACAACTAAGAACAAGGAGAAGGCAAGACCTGAGTTCCGTCTGCCGCTGGCCAATATTGGGGCTGTCTTCCTACCCATGTCTCTTTTCTGGTTCGCCTGGACGGTTGAAAAGCACGCGCATTGGTTTGCGTCCATCTCGGGCACGTTCTTCTATGGCATCGGCCAGGTCATGATCCTAAACTGCACGCAAAACTACTTCATCGACAGTTTCGAGCAGTATGCTGCCAGTGCGATTGCTGCTGGAGCTGTCTTCCGATCGCTGGTCGGAGGCGTCATTCCACTGGCTGCACCTGCGCTGTTTGCGAAGCTGGGATATGGCTGGGGCATTAGCGTTTTTGGCTTCGTGAGTCTGCTCCTTGCGCCTGCGCCAATACTCTTTTACATTTACGGCGAGAGGATACGAGCTCGATTTCCAGTCGAGCTGTAGACGTGACCGTCCCCTAGTGTACTTACCAACAAGGCGGCAAAAGAAAGAACAAATTCAAGGTCCCTCGGCGCGGACTGAGAAATACCATCATTGACTTTCAACTGTTACACCGCGCAATAATATTGCTTCATTTCGAATTGAACCTGACGTATCTTCGTCGGAATGCTCCATCTCTGCGTGTAATCGTGGGTGTGACGTCACCCGCCAAGAGAATCCGGACCGCGTCGCGCGACTTGATTCTTGTCAGCACGCCTTCACTGCACACCAAGCTTCCATTCCTTTGACACCAGATGGCGCTGCCGGTTAGAACGGATTACTTTGCACTCGGCAGCGCAACACAAGCCACCTGCGTGCGTCGCTCCGCCAGCATCCGAGTCTGCATCTGGAAGGTCTGCACCTTCGCTGAGAGCACAAGGGCTGGAATTGCTTGTGCCAGGTGCATGTGGTAGATTGAGGATAGCCAAGATGAAGGCGTTGTATTCTTCGCCCAATGATCTTTGGGCAGCATATCGAAACACGCGCCAGCCTTCGCCTCGTGCCTTTGGATATGTACGACACTAGACGCTCAGCATACGTGTGTCCAGAGTCATGTCGCTTGTCACGGGTTACCTATCACTTGGAAGCCCGCCTGAACGGTAGATAGATACAGTATATTATGTTAGTAAAATCCCATCACAGTGGATAGGACAACACCCTAACCCATATATTCACACCCTGCACTAATTGGTCTTGAGGGGAATACGATGAGAGACACCATGAGGACGAGCGAGCTCCAGCAGTACAGCGCTAATGGCTACGATGCTAGCTACAGAAATAGCACAATGGACCAGGAGGACGATGTCTCCAAGAAGAGCGACGGATCTCCGTACGATGGAGCAAACATGGAAAAGGTAGAATCTGAGCGTCGGGGCAGCGCGGTCTTCCGGGCAACAATGAGCGAAGACTCGTCATACAAGGTGCTGAACAGGTGGCAAGCATCTCTCATCTACATCACCAACCAGGTCGGCATCGGTATTCTCAGCTTGCCGACAGCTATGCAGACTCTGGGATTAGTCCCGTGTATTATCACGATCATCGGAATGGGTGTGTATATTCTGAGACGAATTTCGATCACCAAGTACTGACTGGCGTAGGCATTTTGGTCACGTATACTGCCTATGTCTTGCTACAATTCTTCCGAAGGTACCCCACCGTCCTAAATTGCGTCGACTGCTTCCAAATCATCGGCGGGCGGCCTCTCGCAATTATCGTCGGCACCGCGTTTGTCCTCAATCTCATTCTAACATGCTCATCGGCCATCATCACCATGAGCATAGCGCTGAACAGTATCTCGGAGCATGCACTGTGCACCATTTTGTTCATTTTGTTTCCAGCGCTGGTATCTTGGGCGCTGTGCATACCACGAAAGATGAAGTTCATGGCAGACTTTGGCAGTACGTTCGACCTTGCTTCAATTACCTTTCATGTTACTCACCAGATATAGTTATCGCTACAATGTCAATCTTTGCAGCAGTCCTCATCGTCATGATTGCACTGGGTGTTGCCGACCCCAACAATGCTCCTCCTGGATGGGACCGAGAGATCAATGTCGTTGGCAACCCCTCTTTCGCGCAAGGGTTTACTGCCGTCTTAAACATTGCCTTTGCTTACGCGGGCAACCAAGCCTTCGTTACGGTCATGGCTGAGATGAGAGATGCTTCGAAGGACTTTATGCCTTCCATGTACATCCTCCAGATCTTTGCGATACCCATGTACACGATCGTGGGCGCTGTGATCTACGCCTTGGCTGGCCAGTACACCACAAGCCCTGCCCTTGGTTCCGCGCCTATCATCCCGTCGAAGATCGCATATGGCATTCTGTTGCCAACCCTGCTCGGAACTTCCCTCGTCTTTGGCCACACCTCCATCAAATACATCTTCGTCGAGATTTTGCGCCTGATGAAGATCGAACACGAATACGACCGCAACACCAAGCGGACCTGGGGCATCTGGATCACAATTACCACCGTCTTCTGGATTCTGGCCTTCATCCTTGCCAACGCCATCCCCATCTTCGACTCTATTCTGTCGATATCTTCAGCACTTTTCGTGTCGTGGTTTACCTTTGGTATCTCGGGTGTCATGTGGCTGTACATTAACTGGGACGTGCAGTTCAAAGGATGGCGCAAGACCTCTATGGCTATTCTCAACTGGGCGATTATTGTCGCGACACTTTTTATGAATGGCGCG
>BCLK01000440.1:0-29326 GCA_001748405.1 Paraphoma sp. B47-9 | reverse complement strand
GAGGGGTTCATCACGTATTGCGTTGCGTGGTATCATAAGCCAACGAAGACGCTGATCCAGTCTGATCTGCTGATGAATCTTCCGTGTACAGAGGTACGTCTCAGAATCTGATATATGCTCAGATTCACACGCATTGCTGATAATGAAAGCAATACTCGCCGCCTTCGTCTGAACAAGATCTATTTTCAAGTGAGTTTGCAAAGCGTGCACACCCACGTTCGATCTGGTTCAAGCGCCTGATATTCTACATCGCGAACGTGGACTATTCACTGATGCGCCGCGATGCAAAGAAGGTTGCAGAGTGGGATATTGAACGCATCATTCCATGCCACGGCGATGTGATTGAAGAAGGTGGTAACGAGGCATGGAACACAGCGTATGAATGGTTCTTGACCGGTAGTCCGCGAGCTGGCTTTTCTCAAAGGGTGAAGGCGCCATTCATGACACTCATGAGATGGATATGTCTCATGTAGAAAGAGAAGGACTTGAAGATCACGATGTGATCATATCTTATTCCTAAAGAGTAATACAAAACCTGGGTTAGGATTGCATATTCTGCACGTTGCTTGCGAATCCTCCAAGCACATTCTTTACACTTTTCCAAGCCGCACAAGAACTTGAAGTGCCACTTGCCTACATATTGCCAATCGAAGAAAGCATAAATCAGATAGGGAGAGGACCTCTGCTTCGAAAGACGCCGCAGCCTCCAGTGGTAGTTTATTTCACGTCAAATTAATGCTACACTATATTCCGATGTATGTTCTACTCAAATACAATCTTGTCCCAGAGCTCATTCGAATACCTGCTCTTCAATTCATCCAAAGTCCACCCGTGTTGTCGCCCGATATCCTGTAATGCCTCCCGAAACTCCGGTATCTGATCTTTATACGCCACCTGCTTCATGTACTTCCTTGCCTCGACGCCCTTGAAGCTGAACTGCTCCCACTCCTTCGCCCAGTGCGGCCTCACATTGCCGCCATAGCTCATCCATAGATCAACAACTCTCTGCGCAAACGCTTGCCACTCATCATCCGAGACAGCATCGGGCAGAGTGAGGACTTCGATTGACAGTGTGCCAAGATCATTGCCCTTTTGAGGGGCCATGAGCATGTCGCTACCGCCCATGATGCGCATTTCGAGCGCGAGTCGCATCGCAGACGAAGGGTCGCTGCCAGTATCCGCATCTTGATAAACGAGCTTGATCACGTCCCACCATGCGCGTTGGACGATGCTGAAGTCGGGCTTCGTTGGGTCGTCCTTTCGAGGCGGCAGCGGGATCTGCAGCTCCAGATCACGCACGCGCATATTCTGCACGCCGCGCCGGAAATGAAGTGCATCCGGAAGCAACGTCTTGTAGGTGGGCGTCCTGCTTTCTCCTAGGGTTGGTGGCAAGGCAGCCATGCCGAGCGAGGCGATGAGCTGGGCTTGCCAGTATCCGGGGATGGCGTTGAAGAACGGTACGCCAGTGATGACTCCTCCCAGCCACCCTTGAACCCATTGGAGAAAAACGTTGGCATCATCAGGATAGTTGATGACTCCTGTTGGGTCGGTGGTTGTGTTGAATGTGTTTGTCCACACTTTTCGTTGATACGTGAACCAGAACCATCTACACATATTAGTTTTGCCTTTGCGACGTCAAGTTATGTACTTACTCGCTATAGTAGTCGTTCGCAGCTCGGCGCTCAAATTCTGCGGTGGCTGTTGCGATCTGCTGTGCCGCATCGGGAGCATCGTACCAGTCACTACGAAGCGCCACGGGAATGTCACTCTTCTTCAGTGGTGGGACGCCTAGGCCGACATCTTCCTTCAGTGGTTGCTACATGTCGTTAGTCATCGGCCGTATTCTACAGGTGGATAAACTTACCATCACAGCATAAGTCATCTCGTCGAGCTCAAAGGTGATGTGGGTGACAACACCCAGCAACCCAAAAGCCCCGGCAGCCGCTTTGAGTTGCCGTTCATCGTCTACCACCTGCAGCTTACCATTGCAGTCAACATACTCGATGCGACGAACATAATCAGACAGCGTCTTGTGTGCGATGCCTGCGCCATGGCAAATAGGGCCATTCACGCCACCTATTGTAACCTTGGGAACTTGGTTAGCCCACACGTGAAGCAAGAACTTTGACACTTTGCTTACTTCTACCAGGATAACATCAGCTGGAAATGCCCAAGCCCTGCCCCCGACACTCCACCTCCTAAACTCTTCGTTCGTGACAGCTGCACCAATGCGACACAGACGCTTCTTTCCCGGCACCGTCTCCTCCTTCAAGTCAATCGTTTTGAGTTCCGGCACAGTTGCGGGGTCGTATTCGCCCGGCACGATGGACATCGGATCCGGAAGCGTGGTCACCGTGTGCAGGTTGACGAATGAGATGAAGATCTCGTTGTCTTGCGAAAAGATAGAACTCCAACTGTGTCGGTATCCAGCACATCGTACGCGATAATTGTGTTTGATGGCGAAGTGGACAACATTTTGGACGCCGCGCACAGTGGTGGGCAGGAACGTGAACTTTGGCTGATTCTTTACAGTCAGACCCCAATTCTCAAATGTCACCTCGCTATAGCACTTTAAACCCTGTTAGTGATTTGCTGAGAGACAGAGGTTGAAATACATTACCTCCACGACTCCGCCATCGGCGGTGCCTTCGTAGACGACAGGCAAGTCTTTGACATGCTTGTGTCTGGGGTGAAACACGTCCTCGACCGCTTGCTTGAGTTCAATTGCATTGAGTAGCAATTTCTTCAGCTCCGCGAGCAATGAAAAGTGGTGGCGGACAGGCGGGCTTTTGTGTGCGGCGACATGGAATCCCTTCTCGCCAACGACATCCTTGACGTTCTTGCCATCAATGAATGCGTCGATCTGGTCTCTTAGCTCCTGGCTGTCGATGTTGGAGAATGCAGCTTTGTACACGAGTGTGTGCCGGAATGTTTTCAAGAAACCACGGATCTGCGTTTGGGGATCAAACGTCTCAGCCAACACGGGCTTAAGAACCTCTCTCTTGAGAGCGTCGTAATCAATCAGATCAAAGGTGTCAGCATACTCGTCGACTCGGCTGAGAATCTCTTTGAGGATATGCGTCCGTTCGAGGATCTCGCTGCCGAGGGAAGACTGGGAAATCGAGCCCATTGTAGCTGCAGTACGGTTGGGATGTGGGGAAGCAGATGGTGGAATCACTCCGAACGCTTTACTTCCGCTTCATCACTTTAAATGCGAGATTCCGACAGCTCAGGTGCAATGAGGGACATCAGCCTCTGCCACGGGTTCGGTCCAGTCAAGCCATCGTCTCACCCCGCCTGTTCATGGCGAAGGCCAGTCGTTAGGCAGCTGAGACAAAGAAAGTTACCATGATGCGAGCTGCATCCAATATTTATCGTATGACCCAGGCTACTGGATGCGACGATCCTATTGATGTGTGCAAGGGCAGAGGACTTCTGTTAGAGCGAATGTCGAAAGTTTGCGGGCATCATGTGTACCTATCGCTGCCTATTGGACATCAAGTTCACCAGACAAGATGCTGAAGCTGCGAGGCAAATTGTTGAGGGCAAAAGGCAAAGATGACGGTGCTCAGCTCGGGCTGACGCAACCGGTCAGCACAAAGTTAGTCCGCACATTCTGAGCCGAGGTACACGACAATGATTGGGCGAGAACACGAAGCTTACCTTGGCCTTGTGTATTGGTGGGTGTATAAAATAAACCTTCACGCGACCGTAAGACGGTGAAGATCAGTCGCTGGTTTCAAAATCTTCCAGCTGAAAATGCAAAGGTGGTCTCTAAATTCCTGATCGCCCATTTTATCTCCCCCCTATGCAAAATTTTTGTCATCACTCCATAGATCGGAATAGTTATTTTCTGGCTTCGAATTGCAGAAAGCTCCTTGCCCTGTCAATCAATAGGACACGTAACTACCAAGCCATTGAGCCTACCACGTGCAGTCAAGGCCGCCATAAAGTAATTACATGAAGAATGCATGCGTTCTGAACCTAATAGCTGCTATCAATCCAGGCAGTATCACCACCCCAAAGCTGACTCTTCGTCACAGGCGCAGTTGCCGCGGTCGTGTACTTTCTTGCAGAGGTCGATGAGCCCGCCCCAGTGTTTTGATACTCCATATAAACGCTATTTAGTTAGCTATAGCGTCTCTCACATGCAGAGTCGTTAGATCACTTACGGCGTCGCACCCGCAGCCATGGTCGTCCAACCAGCGGCGTTAATGATATCGCCCAAAGAGCTGTACTGATAAATGACTCGAGACAGCACTCGCCAAGGTCGACCAAGAAAAACCTTGCCGGTCAAGCCAGAGACGCCCGACGCGGCAGTTACCGTGCTGTGGTCGATCACATACCATGTCGTGTCGGTGCTGACTTCACGAGAGGTGGCCGTGATGGCTCCACCGCCGTTGCTGGCAATGCTAAAGCGAAAACACAAGGTCAGTGACCATTAATTTCATTTCCCAAGAGTGGAAAAAATCGGCAAAGGAGATAGGGAAAAGGGATGAAAGAGCCTGTAGCGGGATATACTCACGTGCATTCGCCGAACCAGGCTGCTGCGTCGCCGAACATGTAGTCAACAGCTCCTATATTTATCACATCAGCAACCTCTTTTGGCAAACCAGAATACCGAATTGGGGTAACTCCACCTTCAATGTAACAGTTTGAGTAATACTGGAACCCGGACTTCGCGTATAATGTATCCTGGTACCCTTTGAAGCTGCAGCCATAAAAGCCCAATTTGTTTGCGTTTGCAGTCACTGCCACAGCTTGGGCACCCTTGCCATACGTGTTGGCAAAGTTTATGTTGTAAGCTTTGAAGTTGGCCGACTTGATGTTGGCAGTGGAGGAGGCATCAAGGGTACCTGCTTCCGGCGAGCTGATGCCGTGGGTGATGGTGACCGCGTTGGACTTGTATGTGCCGGTGCTGTTGTACTAGTCAGTACATTGTTGAAACCACACGAAGAAACTCGACCCTAAGCGAATTTGAATGTGTTTAGGGTAGGCTCACTCCGTGGTATACCCATAAATTGTCAGTGCTCCCTTATACTGGATGGTGACCTGCTCCTGGTATGTCCCGCTGTAGATGAAGATGCACGCCGCGGTGGTAGCACTCGTACCCAACTTCGCCAATGCAGCACCCAATGTGGAGTATTCGCCAGCATTGGTACCAGAGCCCCGGACCGTAAGACAACCACTGGGAGTGCTAGTACGTCCAGCTCTCTTAACAAGCTCTGCAGGAGCAGCATCGGTGAAACTTGAGAAAAGACCGATAGACAACGCAAGAAAGCTGTAGAACTTCATTGTGGCGTAGGTTTCGACAAGCCTATAGACTGGAAGATTTGGCCCTTGTCCAAGAGATCTCGTTATTCGTCTTTTAGAGAAATAAACCACCAACTTTGTTTCAGCGGGGAAGCTTACATCTTCATTATCATAGAATCAGGCGGAAAAATCTCGCTGATCATAAGTTCCATGGATGCATACAACGGCTCTTTCGGGAATGACTAAGGGTTGCGGCTAATGCAGGTGTACGCGGGAACAGTCTGTGCGGAGATGAATTTCCTCCTATGGCCGCTCCCGCCAACGCTACAAAATAGCGTTCGGCTCCGAAAGCTTAGCTGGACCAAGCAATTTCCCCGCATTGTTCTCCAATTTGCCCGCAACGCATCGATCTGCATCCCTCGAACGTGAGGCGTGGAAAGAACGTTAGACTGACGCGTCCAACTAGTGGTGAAACGAAACGAACACGCTTGACCTCGGCACCACATACGTATTGGGAAGAAGACTAGCTCTGCAAGCTCACATAAAGCCGATATCCGATGAATATCCTCCGTGGAATCTCGCGTGGTGCACAAAATAATAACAACGGCGAAATTCGCTCAAAATGTCCGTGCAACCGGTGGCTAAGTGGATCGTTTGTTTGTAAATGCGCCACGTGCATGTCCTTGCCCGTCGATACCAGAGATTGCCTCGAGTGCGAGAGTCATGACAGGACTGCGCATCGTTGATGGAGATAAAGCTAGCATGGCTTGACATTGCTTGACTTGATCGCGCAAACCTTGTTGTTCTTCTCGCTTGAAAACACACTCACATCTTCAACATGTTGTTTGAAGCGCATACTGCGGTTTTGCTTCTTTCCTCTTTCGTCGCGTCTGCTACCCCTACAAAGGTTCACAAGTCTCCTTCTCGAATCCAGGCGCGCGCAGTATGTACGCCGTCGTCGGCTGGTAGTGCGGGTACCGATGATGTCCCGTCTATCGTGTCCGCTATCAAAACTTGCGGCAATGGAGGCACTATCGTCATACCCTCCGGCAAGACTTACATGATCCGCTCGACGCTTGACTTCGCCGGCTGCACGAACTGTGACTTCCAACTCGAAGGCACTCTCAAAGTTTCAGATGATACAACCTACTGGAATGGCAAAAGAGCGATCATCAACATCGGCGGCGTGAACGGTCTCAAATTCCGCAGTGTCACCGGCACCGGCCTTCTCGATGGCAACGGCCAAGCGTCATGGGACAAGTTCGCCAGTGACAGCACCTTCAAGCGTCCTACTCTCCATTACATTACCTCCGCATCCTCCAACGTTGCCGTCTCCAATCTCCGCGTCAAGAACGCGCCGAATGTCTTCTTCTCCGCAACTAGTGGCACCACCAACATCAACTACCAAAGCCTGTCTCTTTCCGCAGTCTCTTCGAGCAGCAACCTCCCAAAAAACACAGATGGTTTCGACATCAGCAGCAGCTACACGTACATGCGCAACATCACCGTAACTAACGACGACGACTGCATCGCCTTCAAGCCTGGTGCCAACTACGTCGCCGTCGACACCATCACCTGCAAGGGCTCGCACGGCCTCAGCGTCGGTTCTCTGGGAGGTGGCGCTGGTAAGACCGACAGCGTCACTAATATCTACGTCACCAACGCCAACATGCAGACCTCGACCAAAGCCGTCGGCATCAAGGTCTACCCCGGCGGCTCCGCACACGGCACTGCCGTCGTCCGCAACGTGACCTGGGATGGCGTTACGGTGTCAGGATGCGACTATGCTGCACAGATCCAGAGCTGCTACAATGAAGATGCGAGCTACTGCACTAGCAACCCAAGTACGGCGACTATCCAGGACGTGTACTTTAAGAACTTCAAGGGCACGACGAGCAGTAAGTATAGCCCAACAACTGCGAATATCAATTGCCCGTCGAAAGGATCGTGTGGCATCCACTTCTCGGACTGGAACATTAAGGCGCCGAGTGGGACAGCGAAGGTGCTTTGTGCGAACCAGCCAGGTAGCATTGGGGTTACTTGCTCCTCTGGTGCTTCGGGTTGATGTGATCGTCTAGCACGCTTTACTGCTGGTATCATGAGAGTAGTGCATCTTCACTGTAAATACTTGCTGGTCGGCACACATACGCATATGTCAGAGATATGAAGTACCGTTCCCCTTTCAAACCTGTCTGACTCACTGTCCTTTTCGATTCCAGCAAGAGTTTGAAAACCAGCCAGTTGCCCCGTTTGAAAGTGCTGATGATGGACCTTGCTCCGGATTTCAAGAACCAGACGACACATGCCTTGAAGAAGGCAAAGTATATTCGGCTGCGGCCTACTGCTATTCGGCCGGCTGTCTGCTGTGATCAGCTCCTACAGACCTTCGCGCCTTTCTATAAGCGCAGCATGATACTAACAGTCTATTGGATACCTCTAAGGAGCTACAAAGTAACATCTTTATCCGTAAGCAAACACAGTCAGCCTACAAAACCAAGACTATACCGAGCCACTTCGAGCGCTTCGTTAGGAGAAACACGGCCGAATAGCAGAAGTACACGGCTACATATATTTGGCCTAAAAAAATGCTATGTAAATAGGAAAGGGTATCGCAGACAAGAGAACACTATCTTAGTCTCGCTATTAACTACGTTAATAGTCGGCTCCCGAGGTCATAGCTACTAGGAAAATAGCACCAAGGCAAGACACGCTGTCTTTTATTAGCTAGGCTATACTGTGTCTAAGCAGCTGTATAGACAGATAGCTAGCAAGACGATATCCAAACGCTGCTAGAGCAGTAAGTACAACCTTTACGTACTAGCCTAGAGGTTCTTAGTGTACTATTAAAGTTTTTCCGAAGGCTTAAGCTCGCGTAAAGGTCTTCAGGAATGTCCTACTAGAGGTTGCAAAATCATAGGGATGCTATTAACATTTCCGTCTCTGCTAGGCGCTCTATTACCATTGCAATGCCTGCCTCGACGGTCGGTTCCAGAAATAACTACAGCTAAGGTAGGTAACTAAATCTTGTTAAGTCTGTCAGAAGCCGTATTACGAAACGAAGCTGCTCCCCTTCATCCTGAATACTGTCAACTTTGCCAGGCCTGCAGTCACAACGTGGCCCGAACTTTTGTACACAGAACTTTGCCATTCAGCGATGTTTGTACGCAGAATTCTATGCCATTCATTGCAAGTACATAATACCTAGATATAGGACAGAGAATCGAAGTCGATCTCCTCTTTGCGACGCCTAAAGCGCATCATATTACTAGGATCAAGGCACGTCTGGTCGCCAGTTATGACAAAAGGCTCCAAGTTTGATCCAGGCAGAAGCTCCCAGTCGTACTTCAATAGAATGTGGCAAAGAGCAATCTTTATCTCAAGAGCAGCGAAGAAACGTCCAGGGCATGCATGGATCCCGTGACCAAAGGTGAGATTCTCTGGGCTTGTTGTAACAAAGAGAGCCTTTGTAGGATTATCGGTGTTTTCGCGCATGCGAAGGTATCGATAAATGTCAAACTTTTCTGGACTCGGGTAGACCTCTGGGTCAAGCATCGCGTGCGCATCCACAGCAATACGATCGCCCTTGTTAATAGTAAGACCGTCTGAGAGAACGACCGTCTTCAACGCGACTCTTTTCATGGCGACTAATTTGCGAAAGTTAGTGAATTAGACACTCGTTTTCGTGAAAGATTGAAGATCACTCACGCATCTGCATCGGCTTCATTCGCTGTGTCTCCTTGAGCATACTATCCATGAGCTTTAAATTCGCGATTGAGGCTTTGGAAAACCCTTCGGCGCCCAGGACCGATATGATCTCCGCCCTCAGGTCATCAATAAGATGAGGCTCATTTCCAAGACGCATGAGAACTTGACTGAGCAAGTCGGAAGTCGTGTGTATGGCGGCGACTGTGAGAAGCATTTGGTATGCGGCAGGGTCGTACGCAGCCCCCTTGGTCTCTTCCTGAAACCACTCTAATGTGTCCTCGAACACCGGGACTGGCTTACCCAGCTTTCTCGCTTCAGCCTTCAACATCTCCCTCTCCTTCACAATCGATTTAAGGATAGCGCGGATGCCGTTGAGCTGCCGAAGTGCTAGTTTGGCATCTTTTGAAACCCACGGGATGATGAAGTGCAAGTACTTGGGCCATGCAAGAAAAGATTTCGTGGCTCCGACAGCAGTGTGGACGTATTCTTTGGATAATTCAATCCAGTTTTCATCGCGGCAAAGTTTGTCTCCCAGGAATATCTTTGATGACAAGCGGGACGCAACTTTATGTACGTCGTTCGTGATGTTAGTCTCTTTCCATTCTAGATAACTGTTAGTCCATACAAAACGTGGCTGATATCACTCATACCTGAAGAGTCGCCAAAGACGACGTCGAGGGCAAAAGTGGTTTCATTAGAGAGTGGCTTCGATGTAAAATCTGCAGCATAGTCAGTGCCGGGCCTCGCATAGTACATGCTGCACTAACTTAAATGTTTGGTGAGCTGTTTCTTGATTACTTGCTGTACAGGGGTTCCCTTGGCGACAAGGACAGCAAAGGGCTCAAAGCCAGTCATATAGCCGTGGAAATCCTAGGACCTGAGTAAGCCTGAAACTCTTCGCAGGTCTGCGAACCTTACCTGTTCGAAAGTTGTGCCAAAGTGCAAAGCTTTTTCATTTCGGATTGTTTGAGCGTACGAAGGATGAAGCACAATCAGCTCACCCACATCGGTGATTAGTCTATAAGGCTGCTTGCCGTATCGCTTTCTCGCAGTTTCCATGATCTTAAGCCCGTGTGTTATGAATTCTAGTTGACGAGGAAACGCCGTCTGAAAGCGGTTTGGGGGATTCGCGAGAGGAATATTAGATTTGTTGGAGTTGATGATGACGAGCGAGATCAAAGCCGCAACAGCAAGTGATACTGTAGTGATGACCGGCATGGATAGCGCCATCATGTCCAGGGACGGCGATTCCGAAAGAGACGTCAACGAGGGCTTAGGTTCCGTCATATTCGGGAATGAAGATATTGATGAATTCGTTGAGGAGAGCACTGCTCAGATGGCGCAAACGGTTTTTATAGTCAAAAACCCACAGAGATGCAGCTCGGTGACACAGGTCAAGATCTCATGTGTCATCATGCAGTTGACCCTGGGGCGCAAATCGCCAAGTAAAAGACGTTTTGATTTCCGGATGTACTCGGGAGATCATCGATTCCCGGGACATATCTTGACAAGGTATATCTGAAACACAGACGCGCTCAAGGATCAGAACCACATGTTGTGATTGACGACTACACAAAAAAGATGCGCCATCTCAGCGAAACATGTTAGTCGATACCTCAAAATATCTTGACTTCAATCTATTACACCAGGAGAAAATATTAAGCCCTACCGTTATTCATTTCTTTTTCTATGTACCTAGGTTTGGGTGCAAGGTACGACTTCACAACAGCTGCGTGTCCACGCGTACTTTGGACGAGCATCATCATATCATTTTCACACTCTCGTACTTTTCACGATTCGTCCGGAGAGCTAAAAGCTATCTTAAAGCCGAGACGTTCATCCGGTGCGTCCGGTAATGCTAGCTGCCCGAGATCGTCTTATGCAGGGCGTCATATGGTACCACCGTAGCATTCTAGCAAACAGTTGCAGCTCTATTCAACAATGCTTTACATGATTCTGTAGAATCCCTGAAGGATAAATATCGGTTCCGTCAATGCGCCGAAACTAACGGCCTTATTGCGCAAAGTGGGTCTTTGGCCCCGCCATCTTTCTCCAAGCTGAGACGGATTCCCAGATTCTTGAAGTGCGGGACTCGACCTCGCCTTCATACACTGCGCACACTTCGCGAATTCTTGTTGATCCTCACACAACGACATGACCACTAACATACACTAATTTTCAGGACACTGACTCTCCGTAACACTCTGCATCTCGCCTGTGTTATTTGCTTGGCGCTTCACGACTGCACAGCGAAAGTACAAGGTCAAATATCGCTCTAATGAGGGCATTCTTAGTGATCAAGTACAAAGTAGCTGAGGAGTTATGGTCGCATTGCCTGCAGGACCTTGCCCCGAACCCTCACGACCAGGCAACGATGGGCGACTCCGTACTTCAAGTGCCCTTCTTTGAGTGACTCCCTTTGGAAGACGCCTCAATGAAAGAAAACTTCGTGAACGACACAATCTGAGGTGTTGTGGCTTGAGATACCTCACACGCGGGCCTGCCGCTAGCGAGTCCACTCTTAAGATGGTCAACCTTCCTCGTACGCACAACACAGGCGTCTTGCATGCCGCATGCCCGTTTCTGCCCTGTACGTAAAAAGTGCCACAATCTCAGTGATAAGGACGCGCTCCCAGGCCAGCTGAGTCACGCACCCTCACCATCGACGAAGACGTACTCCATATGCGCGCCTCCGCCGTTCGCCCGAAATGTGAGATGGCGATGCATGGCCAGCATGATGGTCATACGCACACGCATTCTTTCGCTCTGAGTTGATTGAATGCACCGAGGCGAGCCCGGAAGCACAAGTGCGACCTACTCATTCCTCGGCTCAGACGGCGCCTTGAAGGGACCGAAGGGTGATAACCAGAAGGCTAGCTGAGACACGACGATGCCGCATGGCCGGACACCACGCGCTTGGTTGTTGCTGTCAACGAGATGACCTCGAATGCGAAAGTGAAGGGGTTGACGTTGCGATTGGAAAAGTGGGTGATTGCAAGATGTGCGTGTTGGAGAGAGAAAGTGAGCGCACAAAGTGTCGTTCAAGTAGAGATGCTCGGGCCACCTCGCTTAAGGTGCCCCGAAGTGAAGTGAATGTGAAAGGTTCAATGTGTGAGGAACCTATTGTCGTTGTGAAATAACCTCAAGAGCCACTCGCTCTGCTGTTTCGCTAGGTGCTCCGAGTGACTGGACTCTCAGGGTATTGTCAAATTCTATCGCTCGTGTGACCAGCAACAATGACGACCGGCAGGACTATACCCATGAACCTTGGAGAAGTGCCAAACATGTCCCTAGGTCGATGAGAATTCAAGCAACGTCACCGTTGTGTTCATTGTACGGAACGTGCATAGATATCAGGTATCGGTAAGTGTGCCATGAGTTGCGACAAAGGCTGCCTAAGGGCCATCATCTGTGGATCATTCTGGACATAATTTTATCGCGGGAGAAAGTAATTATGGGCTCTTTCGAAGCTCCGAGCTCATACAATTCCTCCTTCATGACCACAGCTGCTTTTCAACATCGTGGACTGCGTTGTCGTGCTGTGCTATCTGCAGGACAAACCGTCCGCATGCCGTGAAGATCATAACCCGGAATCGTCAAATCAACGGAGGGAGGTGTGAAAGAATACGCAATTCCCCAGATACGGTGACTTGCAGCCGATACAGTGTTGAAATCCTCGAGACGGGCGGTCGCTCATTTCCATAATCACCTTTCACCTCACCCTCAAATGTTCACTTCACGCCGCCTCATTAGACATGGCATCTTTTGTCGTATCCAAACCATATTCCCTTCATCCTCAACGAGACGCCAGATTAAGCCAGAATGCCTCGCTGGAATCTCAATGCCTATGCCGGTCGCTACCGCAACGAATCCGCAAAGCTCGACGTCGTCATTAGCATTTCCGACCGCACCCTGAAGCTACGCATATTCAACGCCGACGAAGATGTCTTTGCGATACAGCCGTGCGACATCATCTCGTCTACGTTCGCGAAAGACCATTTTGAGCTTGGGAACATCTGGCCATGGATTGGAGAGATGAAAGAAGTGAAGGAAAGAATGCCGGTGAAGCCAATTCGGTTTTTCCAGGATAACGGCATGATTGTCGGCTTCTCGATGAAGATTGACGGCAAGAAAGACTCGGTTTGCTTCGACAAGGCTGCCTCGAGCCGCGAGTTCTTCGAGCTCCCTGCGGAGATACGAAATCGTATCTACCACTATACTTTTGGTGGAGATCACGAGGAGATCACCCTCAGAAAGGATGCGGATAAGCTGGTATACTGTCTGCCACCGGATGAGGATTCAGACAAGATTGTCCAGGCGAATGAATTGCAGTACACCTGTCGCCAAATTTTCCAAGAGACTCGCGGTCTCGAGATCGCGACGAAACCGCTTCGCGCACGGGACGAAAATTTCCGCGCACACATCACGATGCTCGAGCCAAAAGGGCTTTTGATCAAGCGCATGCACCATGTCATCATCCGGGGCTTGAACGGCATGTTCACCCATGGCACCGCATACTCGAAGCTACATCCTCTTATTGGATTCAGCAAGGCCTATCCGCATGTCCTGGTTGAGGTATTTCCAGATGATTGGCACTACAGGGGTCATCAGAACGCAATTCTGTTCTTGCGCAGGGGTTGGATTCTACAGCAGGCTCTTCGTGGCTCTAGAAGTGTTCAGCCTTTTCCCCGAGACCAAAATGTTGTCGAAGACATTATGGCATACAAGACGACATCGCGATTGAATGCTCCTGGAATGAAAACCCGGCCTCAGGAAGGAGAAGACTACGATGAGATGGCATTCAAGGACCATTTGCGAGAAGAATTGAAGAACCCTGCTGAGCCTCGAGCGGCAACGGTACTTCGGTCCGTGAGCAGCGTCGGTCAGCTACACCAGATGGCGGCGATTTGGCACTTGAAGGGTATCTAAGAATACGGGTGAACCTGTACTTTACTCGTCATATTGGACGATGTCTCCCCAAGATGCAAGATCAGCGCCGGGATGAAGAGTGCAGAAGAAAAGCTTGAGTGTATATTAAAACTGCCGCGTGTCATTTCACAAAGTCGCATAACGGACCGCTATTTTTGTGCTCTGTGCAATGTCATCGAATGCTCTTCCGTTGTTGGCCAATTGGAGGGCCTACGATTACAGTTAGTATGATATTGACAACAATAACACCGAGGCTATGACAGACAAACACAATGAGCCGGCGCTTTTCTCCGGATTAGCAGAGCCCTTAAGATCTAACACTACCATGTGCGACCAACATTTAGCTTATCTCGCTTTGTACCGAGGTCTTCAGTCAAGTAAGAAGCGTGCGAGCGTGTTCCCGAACGCCGAACAACGAGAAGTTGTTGACAACATTCGCATTGTATCCAAACGTCATGACACGTGCTTTCGGAAGCTTCATTGGTCGTGCACCCTACATAGTGGTACAGTGGTGCTCAAAAGAGTTACTGTATACATTTAATAATACACGCTGAATGTATTTAGGCTTACTAACAATAATGTATTACAGCAGCCTAGAGGCCTTTGAGCATCTATCAGTGCTATGCTACGCTCATAAACAGGTGCGAAGACCTCCAGGAACTGCTAAGCAACGAAACCCGGCCGGATAGCAAAAGTAAGCGGCCACATGTATCTTGCCATTCATTCCGCGACCCTCTTCGCATCCCGTATCATCAGGTATAAACAGCATTGACAACATTGTAGATCAATCGCATTGTCGATCCAGATAGCGGCTCCGCATCTCGCAACTTCGCACGACAACAAGTCTTGGTCCGATAATTTGGAATGGCGTTCCTGGCAATAGTCAGTCTATTCAATAAGAGGGTTATCTACTTGATTGGTGCAACGACAGTTTCACTACACCTTACATATCATTCACCTATGCGAGAGCGATTAGACTCTTTCTGGGCGCTGCGCCTACCCAAGGTACTTCATTGATTTCTGCCATGTTCATTCTGTACGCAATACCATTTCTCCACTCAATCTGTAAGGCGAGTACCTGGGCAGGGAACTCTGGTATCTCGGGCACATCCCTCCTGCCAATAGCAACAAAGTCGTGCCAAGTACGATGGGCTTCACTCTTCGTTGAAGAACTGTGGTCGTTTTTGACTGCACAGGCTGTACCCACTCGCTTCCCAATCGCGTTATAGATATCAGGCCGTAAAGAATTCCAGTCTTTTCTTGTAGATTGAGTATCTTCAGACGAATCGAAAGCCGGAGCCTCAACAAGAAAACGAGCTGTGCCAGCCCAGAAGAAAAGCACATAATCGTCCGCAAATTCGGTCAATGTGTCGCTGGTTAGTTCTGTAAGGTGCTTCTTCACATCACCGTACGTCACGGATATGTCTGAGCCTGACAGCTCCAGCTCTTCCGAGGGGTCGGCACTTTTGCTGATTGTATGCACAGGAAGAAATCGCAGCGGGTTGCTTCGATGGACATAACAGACCACCGTGGATGATTCACTTCACATGTTCGGCACGGTTCACTCGCAAATGGGCGATGGAACCTACCTCTCCTCACGGTCATCTCCGACCGAACAGTGCGCGTGGCCGACCCACCCCAGCCACGACCAGCTGGGAAATTTTGTCCGCTTGTTGAGTGATGTCATTGGAAGTTTCGACAAGGCTTCCCTCCGGCATACGCCAGAGATCGTGTCCCATGACAGCGCAAGACCAAATCTCGAACATGGAAGACCCCAGCTGAATCGCTCGCCTTTAGTGTCATGTAGCATCTCTATGACAGCGGCAAATGCGTCGCTATAGTCCCCTTCGAAACTGAGACGGCGCTGACTATACATGCTGACGAGATCGCGGTATAGATTCCAAGGCCGCGTCGGTTGAGCGAGGCTAGAAAGACTGAGTTCATGGTAGGATGTCTTGATGAAAGAGCGGCAATGGAAGTTCCGGATTTCGAAGAACGAGTCCTCACAATATGAAGTACAAGGACAGTCCCATGATACTTGCTCGTCGGAAAATGTGATGGTGCGTCGGCTGAGCACTTTCTCTTGCATGGTCCAAGCACGTCGATTCCAAGCGCTAGTTTCAAGATCTCCTTGTCCGACAGCGAACGAACGATCCCATGACTGAGGGTTCTTCTTTACGGTAGTCACCAAGGATAGTCCGGGCTTATCAGGCGTAGAATCAACAACGATTACTTCACGCTGCTTATATCCTCGAGTATCTGGCGCGAGTCCAGGTAAACCGGCATTTGCATGCTCTCCAGACGCTGCGACGATCGTGAGGAAGGCTGTTTTATAGACACCGTGCATGTTATTAATCTGAATCTGCTGGTCGGCCGGATCATCTTGGACGATACACAGGGCGTCTACCCATAGGTACTGGAACTTCAAGAGTCGGGTAAGCTGTATGGCATCCTCGATCGTTTTCGGAAGCTCGACTTTTTTGAGGGATCCTTCCTGAGCAAGATCGAATCTGTTACCTTTGAGTAGCCTGGTCTTTTGAAATTCCGGAGGGCCCCAGAAATAGCTCAGAGCAAGGTAGCGTACATCGCTTAGTGGCCTGTTGGTGAAGGTTTTGATCGACATGCGTTCCACATCGATGAACCGGACAGTGTAGCCAGGAGACGTCAGATGTGCTTACCCGCGTGCAGTTTTATGTATACAACGCTGTCATATTGTATCATTACTCACCTCTCAATGTCTCTTCCTAGCGTGTTTGCACAGACTGAGCCATGCTCGGTGGTACATATCTCGATCCAATTTTGAAGAACAGCAATATCTACTTGCCGCGGACGAAACCGCGCGCCGAACAGCATTGTTTGCGGAATCTCGGTTGGATCGTAGGTTCTGTTACGTACTGGTACTTGGTCTAACCCTGGTATGCGTGCGTGTAGAACGTGGGTGAGCCATGCCAGAGACTCTCCGTGATCCGCGACGCCAACAGCTTCATGAGCTGTCAGCGTCAGCTTCTGAAGGACATAGCCTGTCTGTTGTGGAGGGTCTATTGTGCAGATACTTCCAAAGTACGAACTAGTTGCTCCAGCTGTGACTACGAAAATAACGTCGTCGGCGTCCAATTCCCTGTGGTTCATGCCCTTTGCTCCTTGTCTGTCGATGATGTGACAGAGAATTGAGCAGAGTCGACATTCAATGGCACCCTGGCGCATATCCCGGAGAGTACCATACTGGACTCTCTCGTTCGCGTTTTCCGATTTCGCGCCATAGATATATCCAGGGTTGCGGGTACGGGACAGATCGTCCAGTTCAGAACGTGACGGCCCGCGTAAAACTGCGAAATTGATGCGGCGGCATATTGCACATAGTGAGGCCGCCATGATATTAACACCACTTACACACCAGAGGACAAGGCATGAGGGACGATGGCAGATTTCAAACCTGGCGGTATCGCACAAGGCTATGTGACCCAAAGCCACACAGCACGTGGTCTGATGCCAATGTTCTGTCATTGGTCAACGGCGTATTAGGCTTGATAGCCTTGTCTTAACACGGATCAGCCACTCAAACCTGGCAGACGTACAAACTGACCGTTGCACATGCGATGTAGTGGGAGAAGTAGTGCGGAGGAAGGACGTCCGCGTGTTGATCATCAAGCCTGACACAGAAATATAAATCAGTCAATGCACAGAAGTCACCAGGAACCAGTGTTTGGATGCGAGCCAGATGGGAGAAAACGTTGAGGATAGTCAGGATCACGTCTCGTGACCAAGCGCCACCGCACTTATGGGTTCTGCAGGCCAAGGCATGAGCGTTGAATGGACACATTTACAGAAAGCTGCCGCTTGAAAACCGGTCGCTGAATCCCTTGGACTTGCTGAGCAACTCCCTTCTCTGCTTGTGATTCGCCGTTCCCACAACCGCCATGTCCTTCTCATAATCAAACGCGCGCTTGCTAGGATCATCCTCCTTCTCCTTTCCTGTGCCCTTCTCCGCATGTTGCTCGACCAGACTCTTGCCTCGGGCGGCCTCTATCTTCTCACGCATCTTGCGCGCCCTCCTCTCCTCCTCCTTGCTCTTCTTCCCGTCCTGGCTTGGCGCTGCCGTGGCTGGAGTTTTCGAGATGCCCATGGCCTCATCCTGTAACCGCTTGAGCTTCTCCTCCGGTGTCTCTGTCCATGCGCTGCTCATGCCTCCGCCGCCACCCGCACTTTTCCCTGTGTTGAATTTGCGCGCCCGCATCTTGGTCGGGTCCATTCGCGCGGCGAGGTCGTCTTGTGTCGGCGGCATGGTCATCCAATCGTCGCGTTGCGCCTTTTTCGGTGCTTCTGCTGGGGCATTGTCGAACACCGACTTCCCATATTCCTCGCTTCCTGCATTGCCAGTAGAGATACCGCCTGGCGGAGGAGGCGCGGGGCCGAAATCATCATCGCTGCTGTCTGAGTCGTCTTCGGCAGGGTTTGGTGGTCGCTCATCGAGAGGTGCTGGTGGCGGCGCCGGACCTACAACACGTGCTGGTCTTGATGGCTGCGGTGGAGCGGGACCGGCGTCGCTGTCCTCGCTGCTCGAATGCGACTCTATTCCCGGTGGCAGTGTTGGCCCAATGTTGCGCCGAGGTGAGGCTGCGGAGGGCGGGAGTGCTGGGCCCGCTACTCTGCGGCGCTTTTCGCTAGCATCTGGACTCGATGCGCCGTCGTCATCGCTGTCGCGGCTGCGCTTGGTGAGGTGTGGCGGAAATGTCGGTCCGACGGCAGGCATGATTGGGGAGTGAATAGGCTGAGTTGGCCGAGGTGGTGGTTGAGGTTGTCGTGGTTGCGCTCGTATTTCCTAAATTAGTGACGTCCCAAAAGCTTAGCTTCCGCGATCTGCGAACTGCGCCATGGAGCTTGATACCAACACCATCCCCGCCAATTCCCTCCGCAACGTATATCGACTCTACCTTTGCTCTCAGACGTGTTGTCACGTGAAGCGCCAATCAAATAAGCTTTACGCGCACCTCATCTGGCAACCGACCACGCCTCCATCTCCAGGCATCACTCCGTCGTATCGCGAAAGCTCACCCGCCACGCGTCCCACCTGGTCCCGATACTGTACTGAGAGGAATGCTGTAAAGGACCCGAGCACGTCACAATTGGCCACCTTTGCTTTGCGCTTCCAATGTTCGCGTGAAGCGATGCTTTACGGAGAACGAGCCTCATGAGCTCCGATTCCGATGCGAGCCAGTCCAGTGCTCACGATATACACCAAGAGCACGAGGACGGTGCAGCGGAGCTTCAGGAAGATGTGGTGAATCAGCTGCCATATTTACAGGATGGCGAATCCAATAATGGTGGCGTGCAAGAGGAGGAAGGGGAGGAGCTCGAGTCGATAGACGGCGGCAGCAACGGGCTGACCTTTGCGAGAGTTCGTAGTCGAGGAGCGCAGCAGGAGGAGGAGACGGCTTCTGAGCTATCATTTCGTCCAAGGGTGGAGCGACCCGAAAGCCCTAGTTCGGCGTCTATTCCCGATGACACCCCGTCCATACAGGTAGTCCTCTTAAGCAAGACGATAAGGCAGTACTGACAGGCGCAGGGCTCAGGTCTGTCGTCGCCAGGCAGCAGTGTACCCGTCTCTCACAGCTCGCTCCGGCCACACCGTCCCACGTCGCTACAGCCATTCGAACGGCGCTTCTCCTCGCGGCTGTCTCCCTCGCCCCTCGCCTCCCCACGCGCCGCATCCCCCGCCTTCTTATCCGCACACTCGCGACAGTCCTCGATTTCAAGCAATCTTCTGTTTCAGCAGCACCAAGACGAGGCCGACACTCCGCAGGCGCCATGGGAAGTAGTGCGATGGACCAAGCTCAAGAAGATCACAGCCCAGGTCTTTTCGGAAATCGGGAAGCGCAACTTTGGCAAACCCACATGCCTCAACGTCGCAGCGTCGCTTGTCATTGGGACGTCCAAGGGCTTCCTCTTAGTCTTTGACTACCAGCAGGTCTTGAAATCCATCATTGGGCCTGGCACAAAAGGTATATCCATGCGCATATTGGACTGAAGCTTGATCTAATATTATTCCACAGCAGTAGAATGTGGTGCAGTAACATCCCTAGCCATCTCTGCCGACCACTCGACCGTGGCTGGTGGACATGCGACAGGACACATCTTCACGTGGGAGCTAGCGAAGCCGGCCAAGCCATTCCTGCACATTCCGCCGCTGGATCGAGCGAGTCTGGATGATCGAAAATCGGACGGCCACATCAGTGGCGCGGCCGTGTTGCACTTGGGATTTCTCGGCACCCGGCATACTGCTCTCGTGTCAGCTGATGACGCGGGCATGGCCTTCTCACATCTAGCGACGCGCGGGTTAGGAGCGATCGCAAGATCTGTCAAGACTACTAGGATACTTGGTAGATATCCACTGGGCGTCAAATCCACGGAGAAACCACGGAAGCCGAGCTCGGTCCTGACCTTTGCACCCCTCCCGCTGGGCAATGTCGAACAGCCGACCGATGACATGGGCCTTACAGCACTCCTGACGCCATATCTTCTGGTGATTGTCTCGACCACGCCGCTGGCTCAGACCCAGCACAAGGCGCCACGACCCAAGGACGTTGCTCCGCACAGCGCACTTAGCGGGTGCTTGGCATGGTTCCCAGCCGTGAAGTTGAAAAACTCGGCTAGCGGCGCTGGGAAGGCAGTGTCTAGGACCAAGCTTGTCTACTGCTGGTCTAATGTACTCACCATACTCGATGTCGAAGCCATCACTGCTCCGCCGACTGAGCGAGAGAAGCCGACCGAGCTCAAATTTCGACCACGAAGTCGCTGGAAGGCGGACGAAGCCGTCGTGGCCGTCCAATGGCTTAGCAGATCGGTACTTGGCGTACTGACCATTAGCCAGCGTCTGATCATCTTGGAAGACAACACTTTACGCATGACGGATACCTTTGACTTACTGCAGAAGCACATCTACCACTCGGACTTGTTCTCGCGCCAGCTGAAGCCAGTGATCGAGCAGCTTGATGAAGAGGATAGCTCCCTCCATGGCGTTGTCGCAGATGCCTTTTACATGAGTTTCCGCGCATATAAGGGGCGGTTATTTCTGCTAGGCTACAATGATGTCGCAATAGGCACTCTGTCGAATTGGGCAGATCGTCTCATGGCCTTGATGGAGGATGGCGACTTCATTGCCGCCATCGGACTTGCGACGTCGTATTACATTGGCGACGCAGACAAGTTGACAGTCGGTCTTCCTGAAGACGACACGGCTAGATATGCACTCGTTCAAGAAAAGCTGCTGGACATGATAACTGCGTCTCTCAAGTACGCTTTTGCAAGGAAAGACGAGGGCCGAGATGCGCGTGACGTGCGACTGAAAGAGCTCGCCGAAGTCTGCTTCACAGCCCTGCTTGGCATGAAGGAGTTGGACTTTCTGTTCGAAGACGTCTACGATGCTTTCGAGGACGGGTCCGCGGAGAAGGCGTTTTTCGAGACACTGGAACCGTACATCTTGGAAGGCGAGATCACCGCAATGCCTCCAAATGTGCTCAAGGACCTCATCACCTTTTACGCGTCCGCAAATCGAGGAAGCAGACTGGAGGAGATGATCTGCCGACTGAGCACTGATACCCTGGACATCAATCAAGTCACGATGCTGTGTCAACAGTACCTGCTGTACGACGCCCTCATCTACGTCTGGACTCGTGCCATTGGCGATTTCATCACGCCGCTCGCCAACATTCTCGATCTCATCAAGTTGGTCGACTTTGATGTGGACGAGACCGAGAACATATACCTGACCTCCGCGAAGAAGATATTCCCGTACCTCGCATACACATTGACTGGCCGCGTGTACCCGGGCGGTGCGCTCATGGACGATGAGCAAGCATACAGCGCGAAAAAAGACATGTATCGCTTTTTGTTCTCTGGGAAGAACTTGCAGTGGCCGCCAGGGTCAGGCCAACTCATCTTGACGCGCACAGACAAGGGCCCGGAGCCGGCATTTCCGTATCTGTCGCTCATCCTAGATTTTGACGCGTCGAGCTTTATGAGCATGCTCAACGAAGCCTTCGAAGACAGTTTTCTCAACGGCGACCAGGAGACAGCAAACGGCAGCCAGGTCAATGGCACGCAGCGAGGCTCCACGCTGACGCCCACGCGGCAATACATCATTAACATTCTGTTCGGCATCTTGACGACAGAGAACTTCGATCCGGAAGACATTATCTACTTTTACATGTTCATTGCGCGGAACCTGCCGAAATACCCGCAACACATCATGCTGCCTGGAACATCGCTACACCAAGTTCTTGTGGGCCTGTGCAACTACCCCACGGATGTCATCAAGGAAGACTGCCAACTCTCCGTAGAGTATCTTTTGTCAATGTACCAGCCACCCAACCCGCAGAGTCTGATTCCCTTATTTGAGAAGGCCGGCTTTCACCGCGTGCTCAAGAGCGTGTACAGAAGCACCCAGCAGTGGGCGAAGCTCTTGGAAACTTTCCTGGACGATACGGATGACGAGGAGGCGGTGTTTGGCTGCATCAGTGATCTCCTACGACCAAGCAAAGGTCTCATCAAGAAACAGGTGGCTGAAGTCAAGACAGTCGTCGTTAGTCGAGCTCGAGACCTAGCTGCCATTGATCCCTCTCAAACGGCCTTGACATTGAAACAGAGTGCGCCAGATCTTCTCAAACAGGTCTTTGACGCCTTAGATGAGGATGCGGACGCCCAGTATCATTATCTGGAGGCCATCATCGAGCCGAGTCGTGGCCAAACAAGGGATACCAGTGTCGTTGAGGACGGCCTGCCAACTGGATTTGTTGAGCGGTATGTTCAACTGATGTGTACGTACGACAGCTCGCACGTCGCGGACTTTGTCAGCCTTTTGAAATCTGGCGATCTGCAATTAGACCCTGTGCTGCCTGCTCTCGAGAAGAGCGGCGTCATCGACGCAGCCGTCATCCTTATGGCGCGCGACGGCCTGGTAAAGGATGCCATGGATCGTCTCGTTAGGCATCTCGAAACGTTGGAAAATGCTCTGACTGGGCTCATTGGTGCTGCTGCGGAGACGCCGGATGTGTCAAACACCGAAGAAGCCATCCACGACCTGCTCGAAGACATCAACAAGTACGTAAAAGTCGGCATTTGGCTGTGTCAAGGGCAGACCAAGTCTACCGGAGGTGCGCCAGAGTCGCTCGCCGACCGTCGCAAATCAGCGTATGGCGAAGTACGCGAAGGTGATCTGGCGCTCGACGAATTGCTCTGGCTTGACATAATCGACACCGTGGTACGACTAATAAGGGATACATCCAGCGCAGTCAACGACCTCGATGCCGCCATTTCGTCATCCGACAAAGACCTGTCCGGACACGTCGATACGGCGCGCATCGTCTCAACCCTGCGCTCCTCCGTCCAGCAAACTTTCTCCGCCCTGCTCGCATCAACGACTATACCGCCCGCAAAACAGGCCAACAGTACGCCGTCCCACCCGACAAATGCGCGCCCACAGTTGCGCCACACACAGTCGCAAGCGCAGAGCAATCCTTCATTTCTGCGCATCCTCCGCTGCTTTCTCACCCGCGCCACGCGTGCGTATTCGCCGTCGCTCTCACACCTCCGGTCTGTCCTTGCCGAGATCTTCGCAGCTTATACGTTCGAAGAGACTATTCTCAGCCTCGCCAATCGCTTCCTGGACAAGGAGGGCTTTGAGCATGTCCATGAGATCACCGAGCTTCGCCAACGAGGCTGGCGACCGCGAGGACAGGTCTGTGAAGGCTGTCGCAAACGTGCATGGGGTCCTGGTGCGGGTGGCGCCATCTGGGATGCCTGGGAGAAGAGCGAAGAAGAGCGCAGTCGTCGACGCTTAGAAGATAATGACGCGGACGAAGAGGCATCTGGTGGCAAGGGCAAAGGGAAGAGACCAAGCCAGGCAGAGGTTCAAGTGCCGTCTGCCACCACAGAAGAGGGTGCGAGCGGATCACTTGTGCTGTTTGCATGCCGGCATTTGTGGCACAGGACGTGTCTTGACAAAGCGAGCGTGGAAGAGGCTAGTGGAGGCGACGATGGTGCGAGGGCTACGAGTACTTTGAAGTGTCCTCTTTGTACATAGATGGCTGAATACAAACTAATACTTCTTGCTTGTTTTCTACGCTTGCCTGACTCCAGGTCTGTCGTAATGAGTATTCATGGCGAGCTCTCGGAGATAACATGAATACAACTACGGTAATGTAAGACTAAAGTGATTTCCATTACGTCGCAAAACCATTCGAACCTGCGTTTCATCGAGGACGGCCACCACGTCTCCTTCTTGGACATATTTCGCTGCGAATCTAAGTAATCCGCCATCCACAACGATAAATTTGCGATGCAGGAACCCTGGGTGTATCCCAATCGAGTTATTCTTGCTCCGAGTCGCAATCGTTTTCATGACACGCGTCTTGGTATCTCTGTGTGATGGCCCCGAATCTGCCAGTCCTATTGCAGTCTAGTAGAGACATTCTGCTTGAAAAGCCGAACTGAATGTGTGAATACGGAGGAAAAGTCCTCACCAGCAGCAGTACGCATGGAGACAGACCTGAGCGATGTAATTGTCATAAGCATATTGAGTATGCTCTACGGGACAAGCGTCCGCTTTGGCTCTACCCCCCAAGAAACGGCTTGGACGCAATCGTTGAGCGTACATTGAAAGAACGGATCAACTGGCAGAAATTTCTACCTGGCCAAAACGGTGTTCTCGACGGTTTTGTGCGTCACGTCACTATGGGATTGACAGTGGCAAGTATTCCGGAGGTGACATGCCTCGAGATCGGGTGTGTTTGAAGACCTGCCGGTGCATGGGATCACTAGGTCCGCTCGGGCCCTGGTACTCTAGATGACGAACTTGGTGAGAATGGTTGGAAAAGGAGAGACGGACGCGAAGGCTGCAACGGATGCGGCAGTGTGATTGCAGATACCTCTTCCGAGCTCTCACAAGATCGTGTACGGCAATCAATTTTGGGTACGGTACGCTTTTTCCTACTCGCGTAACCCTGGCCCTCGTTTCGTACTTCTCCATAGGATATCAATAGACTGCACACAAACCCTCTTTTCGAATCGTGGAAAGTGTAAGATGTTGCGGCCTCTGCCCGTCCGTGTCACTGAGTCCGGCAAAACCAGACTATAAGATTCAGCAACGTCCCAGTCCCCGCGTCAAACCCCTCTTTGTGTCCAACCTCCAATTCCCTGAAAATCCAAATCACGGTGGAGATAAAGCGCAATTCTAGGAATGAAATAAGGTGCTATTATATGTGGCTATGAGCGGTACTTGACATGGCGAGCATCGTGCAATACAGCGGTGGATATATGAGACTCTGCTACGTGGTAGAAGGGAAAGGAGATACCCTTGAACCGCGACACTCGGTAAGCGTGTTGATTCCAGATGGTCCTCTTTCCAGAAGATACACAGAGCAATCACCATCTTCGTTTGACCACTCGTTCAAGAGTATCAGATTAGCGGATTGGAAAATGTAAAGTATATCTTCCGACATATACTTGTACGAATGTGCCATGAGAATCAACTCCTCCCTCGCAATGTCAATACTTTTCGATTTATTAGATGTTTCCCCTCGAGCAGCTTTGACTTCAAAGCTGCATGGCTCTTTTGCCTTCACAAACCGCTTCAGGACTCTTATTAGCATCGTACAACACATTCTGCAGCTGGACATACTGACCATGTGTCGTCCCTCTTCGGGAATCCAATGTGGAACGTATTCCCAATTGTCGCCACCATCCAGATGCTGCGTGGATTCAAGACCAAGTGCCTCGCCTGCATTCTTAATACCATTTCTGATGTATGCTTTCCAACAACTCGACCGCTCACTGTACGCGGCTTGTACTTTGTCTGCATTGCGACATCGATCGAGGCCGACAAGAATCGTGTCGCCTCGCCGGAGGATGGCTTCACTTGCAAAACTCTGGAGAGCTATAGCAGCATCTGCAGGCGTCGCATTAGATATCGATGAACCCAGCCAAAGAAGGCACTTTCTCTGGGTCGTTTCGTCGCCTTCCAGGTGAAACTGCGGTGTGTCCTGGATTAGAACAATGTTTTGGAGTAAAGCCAAGGCGTCCTGATAAGTCCCACAAACGCCACGTATTGCAATCTTTCCATTTCGACGAGCAGCATCTTCATGGTGACGACCCATTTGAAAGGAAGCGCTGGCCCGAGCTAGCTCTAAAAGCCGATATTGAAGCGCATCATGCTGTATATCCACCTACACAATTTGCCGCTTAGTTCGGTCGAGTATGCGGCAAGGTCTGTTTACTCACGGCGCAGTAGGTTACGGAAGCATTGTCGATTACACTGGTGCTATTCATGACTTGAACAGCAGATCGAAGAAGGCTTTCGGCTTTATCCAGTCGCCCGAAACATTGGTAAGTGGCGAAATCAAGAATTCTTCTTCAGCTCTTACCCCGCCCCTAGATCTACGAGTAACGTATGTGAACCATTGAGTTTTTTGGATCTCTGCCCCGCATCGGAACCAACTTCAACTGTTCTAGCTGAATCAGCCGCACCACAGATCACGTTTGCGAGAATACGTACGGTCTCCGTACGGCATTCTCATCCAGACCCATTATCATCGCAGCCTGAGTCATTCATCAGCCGGCAGCACCGAATCATACTCCTTGGCATATTTACTATCGCGTCACCGTACTTCTGAATGATCAAGAGTTCTTCTCGATACAGGTAGTAGTCCACATCCCGTGTGATAGCGTCGTAAAGGTCGATACCTTTATCCTCATAAAGAATTGCTTGATCCAGTTTAGTTCAGGCAACGATTGAGCCCGAGTAGTATGTACTTACTTATTGGAAGAGTCTTTCGGTAGTGTACTGAGGTCTCACCCGCTCTACGTATTGTACCAAGGATAGATGTACCAGTTAGACCGACTATGATTTGGTCTCGCAATGAAGGACGGCCTTCCTTGTTTCGCAAGTTGATCACTACTTCACCTAGGTTACTAGGCATATCCCAGGAAAACTCAGACATGCCGACGTTCGGACCGAATGCTTGAAAAGGGAATACCGGGCCACTGCAATGTCGATTTGGCATTCCCGGTACTGATAAAGATACTTACTGCAATAGTGCAGGTATCGCAAGGTATTCTTATCCTGTTAATTAGAAAAGGAGCATCGATATCATGCACAACAATCTTCAAAAATTATCAGTTGAAGATGGTGCGATATCCACACAAGACTACGGCATTTGGTGTGTGTGCATGTACGCTTTTAGCCTAAAAGTTCGCTGCACATGCATTGCACAAACAATTCATCAAGGATCCTGCAGCTCAAATGTAAATGGGCTACATTATTTGACAAACCCATTGATACTGTAGGTGTTAAAGGACAGTGTAATCGGCAACATTTCATTTGTCCGGCAAGTGAGGCAGTGCAGCCTGCATATGCATAAGATTCTACAAATGTGATATGATCGCTGCCTTCGACCTGACCGGTGAGTCCAACATTTGCTAAAGCAATCATATTCACTCCGAGGAGCTTGGGCATGCGACCGTTCACCTTGGTTTGAGTCTGGCTATGCAGACAACCCCCACGTTCGCATGGTGTGTGCAGTAAGCGCACACAACGTCGTATCGTACGACATGAGCTGCATGTTTTGGTGCTGAAGGCCGCTTATACTGCAACACCTAGTAACTCTTGTGCACGCGAGCTCGGATGGTCATTGCTGATTCATACGTCTTATCAAGCAAGCCTCACCGTTCCAATTACGGTTGCAAATTTGTGCAAATTTGCAATAGGATTGTAGCTCTCTGAAGAAAAAACAATGCAACAAGCTTGCTGAAGCTCCTGCCTTTTCTCACTGCGATCATGGGAAAGGACATGAAAATCGTTATCGTTGGGGGCAGCGGCACGTTTGGTACGCAAAGAAATAGCGCATGCAGCGCACAAGTTTTGGCCTCACTAATGGTATCCAGGGCTGTCGACGGCATGGTATCTTGCTCGAAGCGGATACAAACAAATCCAATGCTTGGACAGATGGCCGGCACCATCGCTGTCGTCAGCAGGCTTCGATCGGAATAAGGTTAGAGAAAGTAGAGAGCGCATTTTGAGACGTTGCTAACTGTCAAAGATTGTTCGTACTGAATATAGTGATCCAATCTACACAGGGCTCGCACATGAGGCAATGAAACTTTGGAAGGCTCCGCTGTTCGAGAACATCTTTAAGGAGACTGGATGGTAAGTATTCCTACAGTAAGCGTGTGTTACTTACCGATGCTTAGACTGATGGTGCATGTCATAGGATTTGGGGAACGGATGGCTCTCAGGAGCTTGGTCGTGAACGCAACTTCCACGACTGCGCCAACAACACCAGGAAATACGGAGACCCCTCTAGAATGGTGGATCTTCCCGACTGGCATGCCGCGACAGTAATGTTTCCAGCCCTTGCTTCTGTCCCGAACCATTCCGATGAAAAATCGTCGTTCCAGGCAATCTATAATGGAAATGCAGGATGGGTGAAATCCATGGACGCTATGCTGGTAATCAAACGCGAATGCGAATCACTGGGCGTAGATTTGTGAGTGGCTTGAGTGGAACTGTTGACAGTCTCATCAGATCCGAGAACGACCAAACAGTCACTGGTGTCATCACTTCGGAAGGCACGAGATGGAATGCCGATAAGATCATTCTTGCCGCCGGATCGTATTCTGACACTCTTTTGAACTTCGAGGGACAATTGGAAGCGGTAAGAGTATCCGGAATGACAACAGCTCAACTAGCATGGCATCGTTGACAACATCGTAGGTGGCGTACGTGGTTACTCATCTCAGGATGACCGAAGATCAGTATCGACGCTACAAGAACCTTCCTGTAATTGATATGTATGTGAGCTGAGCCGATTCTTGGATTGGGGTTGCTGACCCTTAACTCGATCAGATCAAGAAGAGGTTACAGGTGCGTTCAGACAAGAACGCCGAAGAGTTGGGCCATCTGACACACATCCCATCGGTAGCTTTCCTCCAAACGAGGATAGAATCTTCAAGATCGTGAAGTACTGCGCAGTCGAGCATGCGAAGGTCAACATCGCACTGACCAATTTGCAGCACCGATATATCATACCTGAACATGGCCTCGTCCTACGAATGGGGTCCGGTGTCTGTTCCTCGCGACCAGGCATATTATCCCACTGATTCGCAACCAACAGAGGCATATGAAGTCACGAAGACATTCACACGCTACATTCTCCCAGGGTTTGAGGACGCAGAAGTATAGTCGTCGAGGTTCGTCAGGTTCCAAAGCAGTCCGAGTATTACAAATGATAACACGAGCAGGCTATGCTGGGATGCAGAGGGCGAGTAAACACTGAACACAATGATCATTTTCGCATGATAACAGCAACAGCGTTCGATTACAATTGGATCATTGGGTATCATCCCAAGTCACGAGATTCTCTGCTCATTGCCACGGGAGGATCCGGTC
>BCLK01000439.1:0-45218 GCA_001748405.1 Paraphoma sp. B47-9 | reverse complement strand
AGGGGAGTAAGAAGCCATGTGGCCGTGGCGGGCGTCTAGGGACAGGAGGTTTTGGGTCTTTCCGCCGCTCGTGGGCGTGGTGGTCACGGCCGTTTACTGTGATGGTGTCTGACTCTTCCGTCTCGTCGCCGTCTTCGTCCTCGTCTTCTTCCGCTGCTGCGAGCGCGGCCTCTTTCTCGGCGCGCAGCCGCTTCTCCTCTTCCTTCCAGACACGAAATTTGTCGACCAGCGCCTCCACCTCCTTGACGAAGAAGTCGCGCTTGGGCTCCCAGTCCTTACGCTCGCCGTCCGTGACGCCGGTGATGCCCATGACCTTGAGCCAGTCTGGGCCCTGCAGGCCGTCCAGCAGCCGCTCTAGCTGCACCTTCTCGTGCATGGCGCGTTCCTTTTCAATGTTGCGCAGCTGCTTCTCCTTCCGCTCTGCCCTTCGGTGCTGCGTGAAGTAGTAGGAATCGGCGAGGGGGTCGTCGTCGTGGCCATTGCGGACTGCGTTCGATATGGACGAGTAGTCGAGGACCTGGTAGGTGGTCGAGGACGGTGCGGGCGGTGTCGGCGGTATTATCGTGTCGAGCGGCGTGGCAGAAGCCTTGCGCTTGCGTGACTGTGACGGGCTGATGGAGCGCGCGGGCTCAGGCGAGACAGGCACGGGTGTCTTGGGTTTTGTGGGCTCGTCGACAATGTAGATGGCCGTGTCGAAGTCGATGAACTCTGCAGGCGCATTAGACGTCATCCCGCAACGGGGGACAGCATTCACGCACCGTCTGGCTTTGGCACGCCCGCAATGATGTCGTCGTAGCTGGAGAAGTAGGTCGCGAGGTCCGACTTGAGCCGTGAGCCGCCGTCGTGGCTCCTCAGACTCCGCTTGTCCTGCGACCCTCCTGCGGGCGTGAGCTTGCCGGCGCTGCCTGGCCGCGGCGTGGACCTTGTCGACGGCACCTCGTCGGCGGCGATGCCCAGCGGCGCTGAGACACCATTCGTGACGCGCAGCAGCTCGCCATGGGGCTGTGTAACGGTGATTCTGGTGGGCGGTCTCGCGTCGGGCGTCGCGTGGTCGGCGAGGGCTGTGGCTGGCCGCTTCCTCGACGCGGTGCGGACGGGCGGTGCGGGCCTGATTGGCGTGTGGGTGGGTTGCTTTACCGCGCGCTCGTCGTCGCCGAGGGCCAGCAGGGGGCTTCCCTTGGACGAGCGGCGCGTCGCAAAGATGGTGCTGGTGCTGTGGGGGCCGTGGTGGCCGTGGTCGTCAGGCGCGGCGGCGGGCGAGAGGGTCAGTCGCGTCCGTCTCTCAGACGACGAGCGCAGAGGCGGCCGCGCTACGTTGGCCATGCTGGGGGTGGGAGTCAATGGCGGCGTGTCGGTGGCTCATCTTCCACGCATTGCGCCGCCGAGTGCCATTGAGTGTCGCGCTGGGCTGGTCAGGGCAAGACGCGACGCTTAGGGGGTCGTCGACCTCGTTCGGGCTGTTTGCACACGCGAGCTGCACCCTCGACCGCTGGTCTGCTGCAGAACTTCACGCAATGACGCTGCCGTCGAAATAAGCTTCGCCGCAGAACTTGCAAGTGTTTATCGAGCTGGCGTAGTGAAGGAAAATATTCAGCGAATCGCAGTCCAGCCACGCCGAAATGCTACCAAAAGTCCGGCGCCATGCCTGGGACGGGCCAATCATGTGCCACGGTGCTGGAGTTCGCCAACGTCGCAGTGGTCGCTCCTTCTCCGCTTTCCCATTCCTTGTCAATGACGTCCGCAGGATATTCTCGGGATCATGAGAGAATAAGCAGTGTATTTTCACCCCTGTGCCATTGATACAATTATAACATATAGGCACTGGCAGACTTCGCCTTGTAGTAGTGGACGCAACAACGGCTCCACGGGAGTAAAGAAGTACTGGTAGGTGCGGTAGGTCAGGTGTTGTGCTTTCCTTCTTCGACAATTGTACCTTCCTCACCCGTCTCACCATTAATCTCGTCCTTGTCTCTTCAATCCAGTGATCGACGATCCTCGACTTCACTCCGCCCGTGTCACCCTTCATAACCGCCACGACTCTCGAGTTGGCCATTTCAATATACTCGTGCCTTGGGCCCATGTCCGTTCCTCCATGGGTGGCGCTCCTGCGGTCGTTCCACCCCAAAAAGCCTCTCGCTCGGTCCGTGTTCTGCATCACGCTGTACTAACCCTCTCCTTTGTTCATCATAGCCTGGACATACTGATTGGGAATATTGGCACTGCCACAAACCTGACAGCCTCCGGTATGTATCTCCTCAGTTCCACTGCCGACCGGCAAGAGAGCTCGTTGTCCTTTGCCGCGATACCCTTCCTCTTAATGCTTCTGATAACTGGCGGATCGGACCGATGCTCTGATTACGACCAGACCAAAAGGGTTTGGACTGGTGTTGTTTCCAGGTTTATCTCATCCTTTCGCCTGGTTACAGTCACCAAACTAGCAGAGGGTCGAACCATAGTGTGCCAGTCTCGAGGTTCGATAGGCTGGTGGAATCTCGACGACTCTACGACAGCATCCATGGATTGTCCATACATTTCCACCAGACAAAAAAGTCCGATGGCAACGTAACCCTTGCTCGGATCTGCAACAAACTTGTTGCCATTGACATCAATCACGTCATGGACTTGATGCGGCTTCGAGACCTTTGGGACAAGTCGCTCGCGAAGAACGCTTATAACGGAGCGACAAGAACCATAGGAAACTCTGGCCGGCCCGTCTTCGTTTTATAGACAGTTTCAGCCATGGTCTATTGCTGACAAGACTTGATCCCAGCTCAGCCCTACATCATGCAATTGTCATTGCAATCTCAGACTTGACCATGAAGTGAAGTAGCGATCATGGATACTGGCGAATCCACAAAGCATGGTGGGTATGGAAAGGCCTAAGGCCATTTCACTCTCCCAGGTGCGATCATCTCTCATGCACTCCAGCGGCCATTATTGACCAGGCAAGAACCTCCCAGTGAATACACATCACGTCCTGTCCAAGTGCAGCCATTCTCAGGCAGGAAACACCCTTGCAACTAGTGCCGTGCCCCTTTGTCATTGAACGTTCAGGCTTCCACTGCTGTGCCGCGAGAGCTGTACCCTAATTATATAAATACTACCAGCCTCTTGATACACACCTCATCAGACTCCTTCAGCCCGTTTTCTCGACATCCAACCTCCTGACAATCAATTTCCCACCCAAGAAGCACACCTGACTGACCCCTGCCCTATCCCGGACGTCACCGGCCGAATATCCCATGTGAGGATAGTCCACACAACATGTCCTCGTCACCCTCCCCAAAACCAATCCGACCACCCTCCTACCCCCAACTCCTAAACCACACCCTAACCCTCGCATCCTCGCCCCTCGTTCCACCCACCCGCTCCTCCCCGCACATCCTTGTCCTTGGCGCCGGTGTCGCTGGACTAAGCACCGCATGGACCCTACTGGACCACGGATATCGCGTGACCATCCTCGCAGCGGACTGGGCATCGTATACCGAAACACAGCGCCTGACGAGCCAAATTGCCGGCGCGCTATGGGAGTATCCGCCCGCGGTGTGTGGACAGCATACCGATGCTGAGTCCCTAGAAAGAGCGAAGGGGTGGAGTATGATTTCGTATGGTGTTTGGAGTGGGATCGCTGCCGCCGCTGCTGCGGACGGCATTAAACAAGACGGAGAAGAAGGAGAAGCAAATGACCTTGAAGTTGAGGCAGAGAAATATGGTGTGAAACTACGAACAGCGAATTTCTTCTTCAAATCCCCCCTCCACCAAACCCCATCCCAACTCCTCAAAATGCACGCCCTCGCAACAAGCGGCGTCCACGCCTTCTCACACAACGGTCCATCCATCATCGCGGAAAATAACATCTCCCCCGCAATCGGCGTGGTCGATGCATACACACTCCAAGCACCTGTGATCGACACCGATGTCGCCATGGCCCATCTCCTCCGCCTCGTTGTATCCAAGGGCGCAAAACTAATCACGCGACGCATCACAGGCCGTTTAAGCGCACAGGAAGACGGCCTACGCGCAGAATTCAACGCCGTGGCGATAGTCAATTGTACGGGTTTAGGAAGCGCGGAAATCGCTGGTGATGGAGAAAGGTGTTTCAGTCTTCGAGGCGCGGTGTTACGCATCATCAACGACGGGACGCGATTTCCGAAAATCGAGACGGCGTTGTGTATTCCTGCTACTACTACTACTCCTGGGGATACGGATGGTGAGGGGGAGGACGATGAAGATGAGGGTTTCGTCTTTATTCTCCCGCGGAACGATAATATCCTTCTCCTAGGTGGTTTTGCGGACCACACCAGCGCGCTAGATTTAACCCCCGAATCACCGGTTGTGCAACGCATGCGTGCGCGCTGCGAGGCGTTTATGCCGAGCCTTAAGAACGCGCGATTAGATCCTGCGTATCCGCTTGCGCAGGGCTTAAGGCCGTTTCGTAAGGGTGGGGTTAGAGTTGAGCGCGAGGGTGGTGTGCGTGATGGCAGCGACGGTGACAAGGGGAAGAGGAGTACGATTGTGCATAATTATGGGCATGGCGGGGCGGGATGGTCGTTGAGTTTCGGGTGTGCGGTTGATGTGTTGAGGATTGTGGAGAGTGTTGTGGGGGAGGGGGGRGGGGGGRGTAAGTTATGATTTGGATGAGGAATGGGGATGGGGTTTAGGGGGCGATAGACTTGGGTTCAGAAGGAGATTAATGTATGTTAGCGAGTGAAGGAAACTAGCGTGTGTTAGCGAGTAAAAGAAAGTTCGGTCCACGAATTTTGTGTTTGCTATCACGAAGTCCAAAAAGGCATGTGTTTGGCGCGCGGCGTGGTTTGAATTCGCTCAGCGTAAGATGGGAAAAGGGATGATGATTATGTGAGTTTTTCAAAGTATTTAGCGTTGGGTAGGCCAAGTAGAGAGTGTTCGTTTGAGAATCATCAGACACGAGAGGGAGAGTTTTGTATTTATGGGAGAAGAGAGTAGAGATTGGGGTGGAGTGTGCGTGTAAGTGCCAGATGGAATGATGGAGACGTATTTTACAAGAGCGTGGTGGGGATGTTGGTATGGAGCTTTAGGTAGATGAGCATTAGTTGAGCAATTGATGAAGGCATTGCTAGGAGAGGAATGGCCACGTGGTGGAACGGTGTATATCGAAATCACAGTGATGGCACTTAGATGTCTGAAATTATCAACGACGCTGAAAAGTACACTTGCCGTTTGTAACTCGTAAAGCATATGGCTGGTGGCGATCATGATGATGTAGGTGGTGTGAGATGTGTGTTATTTTGCCGTTTTCACTGGAGTCTAGAGGGAGCTAGATCTCGTACACGCTCTGAGGAGGGCAGAGCGCAGATCACTTGGCACAGGAGGGCTATGTCAAATTCTATCAAATTCAATCTTGAGTTTGCGACGAGACTGTCGTTTTCCTCTCACAAAGATATTTTACCCCTAAATGCCCACTGCACATGGCTATGACCTCGAGACGGAGCGTCGGCAGCAGACTAAAAAAATCTGGCAGCTACTTGATTTAGATTAGAAACAGTGCGAAAAGCGCTTGGAATCAAGAAAACGATGTACTAAGCTTCATGGAAAACTTGAATGAAGCAGGTGTTCGGCGGGAACGCGGTGGTTGCGATCCATGTCAGCCCACCTTACTGCAGCATAAGCTTGCTCCACAGACGTAACCACACGAAACTCTTGTGTAGAGCCTGGGCACTCGTAAACCAATCGAATTGCCATGTTTGGCTCCGGACTAAAGCTGCTGCCGAGCCTACACCATACTAATCCAATATTTACCCGGACTAATGATCACAGCGAGGCATATTTCAATCTTTACCAAGTGGCGTCGCATATAGTTCTCACGGCCCATAATACTGGTGCTATGATGACCCATGCTGTTGCTGCGTTGTTCCGGCATTGTCTTGTTTCTGCTGCTGGAACGAGTTATGCGCAGTGTGCTTGACAGACCCAGCGACGGAGCGTCGGAAGCTTTCCTGAACGCAAGTGCCCACTTTAGATTGGTACTTAGACGTTAAACTAATCTCTCGTAGCGCCCGAATAGTACTCACACTCCTAACCGGAACAGTCATAGTGTCGGACCATCCCGCAGCGCACGCGATCTTTGTCTGCAGAATCACTAACCACAAACCCGGGTGTATAATCGCTAGTGCAATATCAGCATCTCGGCATCGTCTGGTTCGGCAGCCGTCGGCCCATGTTTTCCAGTATGCGTTTCAGATTTGTCTGAACCAAACAGAGCTGAACAACCAATTTAGGCGTTGGAGACGACTGAATGGTTACACTCTATTGTAAAACAGCTGAATGCATCGCCTCATCGCATCTAGCGGGTGGCGAGTAGAGGGGCTGTAGAACGCGCGTTGGTTATTTAATTTAGATCAGTCTTCTGAGGTATAGCCTTAGCCTTGGTGAAGACACTATGGCTTGGGCTATCTGTGTGAACTAGTTGTGAACCGATAACGGCATCAACATTGCGCTTGTCAAACATTTTAAATCAAACTGATACGAACGTTCGTATACGCGCGTTGACGTCAAGAGGTGCCAGTGTCGCTTCCAAGGCCCCACTGACTGAACCGACGGACAGAGCTCCGGCGATACCCAGAAGGGGTGGATCAGACTGAGCTTGGGTTTGTCTGGTGTGAGTTGAAGATAGATGAAAAGCAGGGCATAACTCCGCCGACACCAGCGGTGTTTGTACAAGTCGTGCTTGTAGAGAGGCTTGGAAGACACTCACGCGGGGAAATGCCTGTGTACAATGCGCTCAGCATGCGTGGACAAGAGACTCGATGCTCTTGGTTGCTTGCTATCACGATGGATTGCTCCGGCGACGCCGCTTGAATCATCATGCCTCGAGGCCGCTATGCTCGACGTCTTGTTGTTGAAGGAAGTATAAAGAACGACTTGGTTGCTGTGTATTTGCACATCATCCAGCGCGACTTCGCATCTTTCTCTATACCGTCATAACCAGCGCTGAAAGCCTTCTGCCCAACATGTTGTTCTCTACTCTTCTCTCACTTTTCTGCCTTCACACTGCAGCCCTTGCTGTACCAGTGACCCAAGTCCTGCCCATTCGTCAAGTACGCTCAGGAACACTCTTTGGTCCCATCACTCTGCCCTCCATTCAAGTCAGCAACATCAGCATCACCCTATTTAACTTTGGTGACGAAGTCTTCGACATTTCGTCCATATCCATCTTTGGCGACATCAACGACGGAGGTGAATGTGAGCAGACGGAAGCCGGTGAAGCGCCGCCACCTCCAGGCTCGGAGGTCGTCCTTGGTCCTGTACTTTTGCCAGGAACTATCTCGGTGTCAAATGTAAGCTGCGCTTGGAGCCAGGAGAATCCTATGCTGACACCATGGTGCTTAGATTGCAGTCACGTTCTTCAACTTTGCCGATGAAGTTTTTGACATTTCCTCCATTTCCGTTTTCGGAAACATCAACGATGGAGTGTGCCCGCCAAGTTGAGATGGAGACCGCTCAGACCAGCTTGGCGATTGTAAATAGTCGAGTGTAAATCAATTTCTCTTGGGTGGGGTGGGAACGGGAAAGCCGTTGCGCTCGGATGCTTCATTTCGGGTTAATTGTTAGCGACACGCCTTTCTAAACTTTATAACACTAGCTCTGTCATTGCGCGCACATATTATTCGTAGTGACGCTCGTAATGCATTTCAGAATTATTAGACCTTCTTTACTCCCATAATTGTGTGCCAAACACTATAGTAGTGCAGTGCAGATTTGATGGCGTTCCAGCTGATCTGAGTTCATGTGGTTGCCAGGGTGGAAAGCTATGCCACTCATGAACCCTCCGTACCATTTCAGGTAAATTGCAGTCCAGGCTTGCCGGAAAAGATCCCTATCTGGGAATCTGTCAAGATCCGACTTCATCGCTGCGACTAAATTGTCCGATCTTTCACGCCATTAGCGACTTTCAACGGCCGACTCCATACTTCGTTGCTGTGGATGTCTGCATCTTTTTCGATCGTATTCCCAGCTACTTGTGGTCCATTTCTATATCACGGCCGCGAACCGTCCCGTTGCTTCGCTCATGCCCCCTAACATGGGCATGAGCTGAAAGGACGACAACAGACCTGGTCGAGTTGCCTTCTGTGCGTCGAGGGCGTGTGACGACATCGCATGCAAGCCTTTTATAGATGATGCTATTGAATAATCCGATGTAGATGCACTCCTTGATTACGTGCGCTGCTTGATCACGAATGCGATTTTGCCTCCTCGTGGCGGCCACGGAACAGAAAGTCGATATAGGTCGAGCATACGGTCGATCATATTGCCTAACAGCAGCCGCTGAAACTTTTCGCCTCAGTAGAAGCAGATTCTTGAGCGGGCCGATAATGACCATATCACAGTAAGAAAAGACACAGCGAGCCGAAGACAGCACTGAAAACATGGTGTAATGCCCTAGAGGTTCTATGAAAGCAGTGTCTGGCTTGACGAAGTCTCTCCTTGGGCTAAATTTGCTGGTGTAAGAAGGGTGATTTTCGTCTCCCGGGTTCAGCTGTACAAGTTACACATCAACATGGTGCGGTATCTCTTCATCGTCACACCCTCTTGTGGACCCAGGGTCACTTGGGATAGTGAGGAACGCGTATCTCAATGTGATGAGCGACATCGCTGAATATAACTTATGAGAATCATGTTGGATGTAGGGTGCTGTTAGTGTAAACTAGCGTAGTGGTGAATGGTGGTTCGCCCCTGAGAGACCAGAGGTGCGCACGTCGAATCGCAACAGCGACGCGGCGAGAGAGGGCCAGTGAAATTTCACTTGCCGATTTTACAACCAAAAAACCCTTGGAAACACATAAGAACCATGTTCGAGAGGCTCCGAGGTATCAGTTGTGGTCTGGAGGCAGCAGCTGCCGAGTGTGGCGGTGCAAGTGGCGCAGGCGCCGTCAGAAAGCCTTGCGGCCTCCAATACGACGTATGGCGATACCTACTCGAGTTAGGTGACGATCAAGTGTATCGCATAGCAGTGAAGGAGAAATAAGAATGTCATGGAAATTATTGGCTGAGCAAACGGGCAGGGTACAGGGAGTGGCAGAAGTGGTGAAGGAACCAGAAGAAGCTACCGATAATGCCCTGCCCCAAACTGGTCAACGCCATAAGCCATCTGACCCGTTCCTTCTTCCGTGAAATCAGTCTACAGTCTTCCTTGTCTCAAAGCGTGTATCAGGCACATGGCGATGCCTCAGGTCTCGGACCAGGCTCAGATGAGTATCATCAGCCTTGCGCCCGTGGGCGCAGCTTCGTGTCGACGGACACCTTAGGCAAGCCCGCAAACATTGCGCGGTCATGCTTTATGTACTAGTATAAAGCAGCAGATTTTCAGCCTCATCAACGCTAATCACCATGCGAGCCCGCCTCATTTCGTTGCTGTCCCCATATTTCCAATTCCTCTCAAACATCATGGTTCGTCCGACGCCTCTGTCGCCAAATGCGGCTACTCCAGACCAAAAGATCCGCCTCGATGGGTTACCCAATGACATTCATCATCTGATAGCTTCCGAGCTTGCTGATTCTTGTCCTTCGACGGTGCTTGCATTGGGGCAGACATCCAAAACTTTGCGTCAAGCTGCTCTACCTATCGGGTATCGCAACCTCGAGTTGAAGAAAGAGGCAAAGGCACTTATCAAATCGCTCCGCGAGGAGGAAGATGGTGAAATCACGAAACACGTTCGCGGCATTACGGTCAAAGATGGTGTGCCCACTGAGCATCTCATGAATATTTTGAACAAGGTATCTGAACATGGGACGCTCACGAAACTGAGGTGTGTATTCCTGCAGCAAAACACCAAATCGAAAGCTAATCAAGCAGCTGGGAAACCTCGGCGCACATGCCGCGTTCCGTCCTGGACAAGCTACAGACCACCTGGCCGAACCTTGAGCTCTCAGTCTACGTCTTAGACCGCCAGGAGGTTAAAAACCATAGGGATCGCCAGATGGACGTCAAGCTTCTTTCTTCCCCCCTGCTGCGGACTTTGACTTACAATGTTTACAATCAAGGCTACCACGCAAACCAGCCTGCTCGCTCCGAATGGCCCAAGCTCACACAAGCCATTGCAAAGGGAGGAAGTGTCCGGGTGTTGAATATCGACAACCGTTCCGATGGCAGTCCTTACTATGGAGTCAAGGTTATCAACGACGATGACGAGGACCCTGGGAAATACATGCGATTGGATCTCACCCCTGGACTCCGTCTCCCTGCCCTGGAAGAGTTCACCATGCGTAGTTGGGGAAGCGCAACCTACTTATGGGATGACGCTCATGCCCAAATGCTACGTGATGCTATGGATTGGTCTCGCCTGCGTAAGCTTGACTTTGGCAGTGACCGACCCGATGCATTCTTCTCTGCCATGACTGGCGCGATGCCAAACCTGAAGTCTCTTCGTTTTGGAACGCAAGACGGTGTCGTTGGTCCAGCTCAGCGTTTCCTCGACTCCATCGATGCTCTGGAGTCTCTCGATATTGGCCGCGCGCAAGGCGCGATCGACACGCTATGGCCGTCAATTTTGAACCACAAAGATACACTGCGGGAGCTTTTTCTTCATCCAACTTTTGGCAGCTATTATTCACATCATTACATTGATCTCGATCGCTTGGAGACCGTCAGTACGGATTTTCCGCTGCTCGAGCGTCTGGGCTGGGATGCGCCTTGCACATGGAATGTAAGTCTGGATTATCCACCAATGCGACCGGCTGCTAACACGTGCAGATCGATTCCAAACACCTCAAAGTTCTCTCCCGCATGAACCTTAAGAAACTCGACCTCTTCCTTCACGTTCCGTTCACGTCTAGTGCTTACGCGGCGGAGCTCGTTCAGAATGCCATGGGCTCAATTCCTGCGCCCAAATTCACCAAAGAGGCTGCCCAGACAGCTGCAATTGACCTCATGAAGAAGCTCTCGTCTGGGAAGAGTCGACCACTGGAGTGGCTTACGATTCAGTTCACTCGGACCGGTCTGGAGGATCGCGCTCAGCCATATCTGATGTTTGCAGACTTGCAAGTGAGACGGGCCAAGACGGGCAGTGGTTACGAGGTTCGTGGCAAGCAGGAGTGGGTTCAATGGACCACGCTCGAGGACGAGTTACGTCTTATGGAGGAGTGATTTTGTAACACGCATTTTCGATAGGTTCTTATTGGAGGCTATGGTTGTTAACTAGATCTGATGTGAGCTATGCTTAAAATAAATTGAGGTTACATCTCTTGTGAATTCCGCACGTACCTACTTGTAATGAGATGCAATCTCCTCAGCAATCTCTCTGCACGGGTTTAGTCACTTGTATCGTCGGAGATTTGTATGGTTGCTCTGTGACAAGACATAATTGAGAATTTGAGAATGTGGCTAGAATTGAAGAGATGAAGCTTTTGTCTGCGAGATGTGATTGCCGCAGTAGTGAGATGTTCAATTACTTCAATAGCCTCCGATCAAATACTCACCAATGACCACACATCACAAAAGTCAAAGCCAAGCAAGCAGTGATGAACGTATGTTTGATCGATATTCTTAGCTAAATAATAAAGTGCCTCTCCAGCTTATTGGGGTATTTTCGAGCCTTCCTAGCAATGCAGACGCCGACAAAGAAAATATTATACATAGTCATGATCTAAGGTCGTGAAATCTCAACTTTTCATACTCTGCTGTTAGACCTGACATTGTCGTCATCAACAACAATGACAGGCGCGACACCGGCCTCGGCATCGCTCTCCTCGTTCTTCTTGGTCTTCTTGAACAATCCCATAAACTTCGCCGCGCCGGTGCAGCACCACTGATACACAATCACGAAGGGCTTGCTCACAACGCCGGCGATGGCTGCGAACCACTCGTCGGGGAAGTATCGGATACCGATAGCCCATGGAATACAGATGAAGCCAGTCACGATTGAAATGGCCCATTGTGTTCCGTCAAGACCATAGGTGCTGATGTGGAATGGTCGACCACCGACGAAGATGATCATAATTTGCAAGCCGACGATGAGAGCGACTATGCCAATGAAGAACCAATTTCGGTGGACACCCTCGAGCACGTTGAGCTTGTTGTCGAGGCGGCGGTTGTTGAAGATGTTGAAGATCTGCATCCACACGAAACTGTTGAAGATGACGGTGTCGAGTTCAAGTTGCTTGTTAGGGTCGGAGAGATCGTAGCCGAGAATGTCGCCACCGGCGAAGTAGAGGACGAAGATGACGGTGAGCTTGTAGATGTTCTGGCCCATGATCTGCTTCCACATTACTGTAGTGATGAGCGGCTTGTCGCGACCCTGTGGTGGGCGGTCCAGAATCTTCTCGGTTGGCGGGTCGGTGGCGAGCGCAAGAGCGGCAAAGGTATCCATGATCAAGTTGACCCAGAGGAGCTGCACAGCCTTGAGAGCTGGCCTCATCTCGTCATCATAGACAGCAGTGACGAATGCCAGGATGACAGCGGTAATGTTGACGGTGATTTGGAACTATCAAAATTAGTAATGTTTCTATATGATAGTAGTTGAGATGGCTTACCTGAAGGAACTTCTGCACGGCGTCGTTGACTGCACGACCCCACATGAGGGCAGTGATGATTGATGCAAAGTTGTCGTCCATGAGAATAATGGCCGACGCTTCTTTCGCGACTTCTGTGCCAGAGATACCCATACTGAAGCCGATGTTTGCGGCCTTGAGGGCTGGAGCGTCGTTGGTACCATCGCCAGTGACAGCCACGATTTCACCAAGAGCCTTGAGACGCGTGACCAAGATCCGCTTGTCCTCTGGAGAAGAGCGCGCAAGGACCTGGAGCTTCGGCAGGACTTTGTCCATCTCATCGTCAGACAGACGACGGAAGTCTGGGCCTTCCATGACCACACCACCCTCGGTATAGATGAGACACTCAGTTGCAATAGCGCGGGCAGTCTGCATATTGTCGCCGGTGACCATGCGAACGGTGACACCAGCCTTTTGGGCCTTGCGCACCGCATCTGGGACACCGGGACGAACAGGATCCTGGATACCGACGAGACCGAAGAAAGTAAGGTCGTGAAGCAGAGAGCTGAAGTCGACGCTGCCGCCTTCAGTGAGCTTCGCGTTCACCGGTGGCCACTGCTCAAAGTCGTCATAGACAAGTCCGATAGTTCGCAGGGACTTGCTCGCATAATCGTTGATGGTGTCGAGCAGTGATTGGCGGTGGGACTCAGATATTGACTCCTTCTCAAGAGTGTCAAAGTGCGCGTATGACGAGGCGAAGCCAAGGAGGATCTCAGAGGCACCTTTGACGACGAGGCGATAGCCGCCGCTCTTGAGCTTGATGACAGCACCCATGCACTTCTTTCCGGAGTCGAAGGGAAACATGTGAGCAACTTGCTCGTTGTCACGTGTCTCGGAAAGCGACAGCAGACCAAGATGCTCCTTTGCAAGCTCGAGCAGTGCGGTCTCAGTCTTGGAGCCGACGAAGACAGGCTTGCCTTCCTCTTCGCCCTCAAACGCGGTGGAGTTGATGGCGACAGACTGGATGATGAGCTCCTTTGCAGCTGGCGTGATTGAAGATGCCCAAGAGGAGATGTTTTGCTCTTTCTCCGACTTGACATCCGCGTGCACGAAAGAGGTCGATCCAAAGGTGCCAGCCACGACAGTCATCTTGTTGGTGGTCTATTAAAAGGTCAGTGTAAGTTTGTGAAGTTTCGTATGACGAATAAATACCAGAGTTCCTGTCTTGTCCGAGCAGATAGCAGTAGCATTTCCCATCGTCTCGCAAGCTCGCAGGACTCGAACCAGGTTGTTCTCCTTGAGCATCTTGGTGGTCGCAAATGCTAATGCTAGAGTCACAGCCAAAGGCAGACCTTCTGGAACAGCTACGACGATGATGGTAACAGCAACGATGAGAATGTCCATGAAAGCTGATCCTTTTTCGGACGGCGTGCGGTTGTCGCCAGATAGTCCGCCGACAAAGCGGAAGAGAAGGATGAAGAAAAGAAGGACAGCCGCGGTGGTACCGATCTTGGCGATCGCCATTGCGAGGCCACCGAGCTTCTCTTGCAGAGGTGTAGGGTCGACATCAGCACGAACAGACATCATGATCCTGCCAAAACTGCTGTTGACACCGACAGATGTTGCCATGAAGGTTCCGACACCTTCGAGCACCTTAGCGCCTGAGATGATGAATGGATCGAGTCCCTTGGTCGACTGGCCAGACTGAAGTGCCTTCATGACGGCAGCACCGGGCGTCTTGCGGATGGCATCGGACTCGCCCGTTGCGGACGATTCGTCACATCGCACATCGGAACCATCGACAAATATACCGTCGACAGGAATGACATCTCCAGGTTGCAGATGGATAATGTCTCCGGCGAGAACATCGTAGACGCTGATCATGGAGATCTTGCCCGAGCGTGTGACCTTGATTTCCCTCTGCTCTTTCTTTGCGTTGAGTCGAGCAAATGCCTGTTCCTTCTGCCAGTCGTTGAGAGCAGTGACCAAGACCACGATAACGATAGCTATGCAGATTGCGAGACCCTCAACCCAATCAACGGGCGTTGGCGAGCCCGGCGGATGCTCAGCGCCAAAGGTCTCATAAAGGCCGAGTGCAAGCGATATCGCAGCCGCAACAGTAAGGACAATCAAGACTGTGTCGTTGTATGCGTTCCACACCAACTTCCACAAAGGCGTTACTTTCTTAGGCGGAAGGACATTGCGCCCATGCACTCGTATCCGGTCGTCGAAGGGCTTTCCGTCGCTAGGTGGTCTACTTGACTCTTTCTCTTTTATCGGTGATTGTAGGGAGGTAGCCTCGTCAAATGTAACATGTCGAGGTGCTGTGGATTCGTCGACACTTAAGCCGGAGTGAAGATCTGTCTGCAGGCCGGTTGCAATTCCGTGAACGCCGCCTAACGCTTGGTAAACCGCAAGCGACTTTGGATTTAAGAGCTTAGTGAGCTGACTCGGCGCAAAGGCGAACGGGTTGTTGTCTATGCTTGCGTCGGCATCGTTGCGGAGTTCTTGTCTTGTTGCTTCCGCGTCGTCTACTACTGTGGATGCACCGCTCGTTGAGGCGTTGCTAGGAGATACTGGTGTGAGGAAGGGATTTGATGTCTGAGATGTAATAGTGTCGGCTTCGCTCAACGCTCGTTGCCGTGTGCTGTTCGTGTTGACCTGGAGGGTCGGAGGAGCGAGTTTGCCAGCCTCCATTGTAAAGGGCCGAAATGTACGATTTCAAAGAAGATGCCTCCCACAAGAGTATGTACTGGGGAGGGTGGTCGAGGATGGGTAAGGCCACGTGATAGTCAGCGAGTAATACTGAACTTGTTGCATCGCGAAGCGCGCACTTCCGGTCCATATAACTCCTGATGGGGGCTGTGCTACTCGGCTCTTGGTGCGTCATTTGGACTATGCTTGGGGAGAGACATGCTCCGCCAAAGACTGCTTGGCACTCCGCCGCCCGGTCATGTCGCGGCCTTGTCCTTTTCGCCTGCGACATCTACTGGCGCGGCTGATTGGAAAGTGCTAGATCTCAGCGGCACGAGAAAGCGCTGCCTCGATCGACGCGCCTCCGGTCAACAGCCAAGCGCGACAGAAGTCGGTGTTGGGGGGCAAGCAGGTCTCGAAGGTGGGAACGCCGAGGAGTCAAGACACCGGCGCAGCTTGGTTCGGGGCAGTGCAATTCAGGTATGACAGCAGTGGCCGCGGGATCTGCCCCTCGCAACCGTGTCCAAGCAGGTAGCATTTCATCTGGAAATTCAGGCTTCAGAAATCGAAGTCAAAGGTGTAGGCGTTCGATATCGTGAAGTTGGTGTCAAGTGTTGACGCGCAGGCACCAGCTGAAGCTAAGCAGGGCTCTTTTGGGCTTCTCTTCAAACGGTCTATGCTCATTGGCCGTGCTAAGGCGCCACGATGCTTCGCCACGCGTGGCTGTACACACGAGGCCGAATTGGGTTAAGCCTATCAGCTCGTCAGGGCACGTTTCGCTGACATCATCGATCTCGGTAGCTTCACAACCTCAACACGACTTCCTGGATGCTACCCAATTTCGCAAAGATTGATGATACGAAGAAGTGCCGCTTCGGTGTACCGGGCCTACGTTGACAGTGCTGCGGACGGTCGACGAGTACGCTAGCTAAGATCTGGCCAGCTATCGAGGCTCGACTTGTGCCTAGTTCACTTGGGTTTCTACCGCAGCAGACTACAATTTTCATTTCGCCTCGGCGCAGAGACGTACACCGGACCACGCGCCACACTTCAGCCACACTTTTGCGTCGTGGATGACTCTGGACGAAAGCGGGCGATGAGCAGCGCGCAACGTTGTGGCTGTGCCATCGCCCCTGGATTTTGGCCATCTGAGAAGGTCCCTCGTTTCTATGTTTCCAAAAATTCTAAAGCCAACAATAATATTCAGACAAACGAGAATCTGGTGGGTAGCAACTGTGGCTGAACTGAACTGAAGCTTTGTGTGCTTAGGGCTCTACCATGAACAAAACTGGAAAAGTAAATATGTACAAGAAACTGCTGAATTAAAATGAGACCTTGTGTGCGTAGGGCTCTACTATGAACAAAATGGATATTCGAGAAAAGTAAATATGTACAAAGAATGATCTACCTCCTCGCCACAGTACAGCACCGAACTTCGCTCTTTCTACATTGCGATCTTCAGCTCAAGCAGTAGCACCCGTCAGTGTCAGAGTATAATCCAACCCCTTATTGACCTCGCTGGTCAGGCTGAACGGATCATATTGGACGAGAGCTGGCGTGTTTGCGACTACAACCGCTGCCTCCTCCGCGCTCGAGACAGTCGCGCTCGCAGAACCATTTGCAAAGTCGACGTATCTGGTTGCCCCCGAACTTGTGTTGCGGATGGACAGAGTCGCAGTGTAAGTTCCACTTGTGCTAATCTTCGCAGTGACGCCTGCATCGCCAGACTTCTTCAGCGGGATGATGTTCGCGCCCATGTACCTTGGCTGTCGTGCGCTTTTGACTTTGTACGCGCCGTTGCCCTGCGAGTCAACATTGGCATAGTTCAACCTGCCGCGCTGGCTCAAGAATACGGACTGCGCAGTGGGGTGTCCAATGTCGACAAACGCCATGCGCGCCCAATACCTTCCCACGACTTTCTGGATTGTGGCTCCGGTAGACAGGCGTGCGAAAGTGTGCAGCGGTGTCTCGTTGCTGCCTTTGCTGTACTGCGCAAAGCTCTCGCGAATAGTGTTTGTACCAAGGCCTGCAAACTTGTCCGGGTTGTACGTCAGGTAGGCTAGGAACGGCCATGCCTCATAGTAGTTGCCACTGCCGGCAGAACCATCAACGAGCACCTGGAACGAATCGCCGATAACCTTGTTCAGGTTGATTTCTGTTGCAGAAGCCGACTGGCCAAACTTTGAGCGACCGTCGGCGCACAACGGCGATGTCTTGTATGTGTCCGCAAACCAGTTGGCGACAGTCTCCCACCAGGCGCCCGTTCGGCCTTGGTCTACCCAAGTCTTTGCGTGGTAGGTCATTCCATGGCCGAATTCGTGGATTGTCACACCGGGGTTCGCCAAGTATTCCCGCATGACCTCCAGCCATGACATGCCAGTCGCGTAGTCGCTGTGCATCACTCCTGCTGCTCCGGACAGCTCGGAGACGGAGTAGACGTTGACCTTCGTCCAAGGCCCATCGGCATCTGAGGCATCGTTGAAACCAAGACCCGAAGAGCGCCATCCTAGCGTGTCGACAAAACAGCTGTATGCGCCTTCCAGCATGTTCAGCGAGTTTGTGGCCGTGGTTCCGGTGGCTCCATATACACGAAAGTGGGCGCTGTCTGTGAAGGTGCTACCACCAGGGCCGATGGCATTGTTGGCGGTGAACGTCGCTGGCGGGGCGCGCGCTTGGAGTGTCGGTGCAGCAGCAGCATTGAAGCTGTGCAGAAGTACGAGGAGGAAAGTTTGCCGGGATGAAATCATGTTGAACTGCTGTGAGATGGACCAGGAATCTAACAATCACAACGTTCCCGAGCTTCCATTCTTATAAGGAGGACGCCCTTTCAAAACCCACGCCGCACTCACGATTCGGCGCTCCTTCTTCCTTCCTGCGCATCCATTCATACTCCTTCAATCTGCGGTGTAGTACGATATATTCGATGCCCAGCACCGCCATCCCAGCATAGGGATGGCGCTCGGCAGATGTTTCGCGCATGTGCACACGCCACACGACATGACTCCAGCAATAGGCGGAAAATAATCCGAGAGCATGAGACAGATGAAACTGTCGGAGATATTAAAGTAGTGCCGACAGGGTTCTCCACATTTCTCCCCTGTCATCGGAACATTTCGCACCCCGGTATGTTTGAAACCCAGTCATAAGGAGCAACCGCGGTTGGCTGGAAGGGAGCATTTATTGCAAACCTGCACGCTGCTAGGCCCGCATTTCCAGCATTAAAGTTTTTCTTTTTGAATGTAGCGTTCGAAAGTAGTTTTAAAGAGCTCAATCTGCGAACGAAAACCCGTTTACACACAATGAGGCTGCTTGCTTCTAGTAGTACGTATTCTGTCTAAATAATCTTAACTGCTTTCTTTATGCTGTGACCTCCGTGACATGATCGCTGCCCGAAATGGCAGTACTGCACCTTAACATGTCTGGCAAGACAACTCTGAAGGCCCTCCCATCCGTGTATGACTTTAACGCAAAACTATGTTGAATACATACACAAGGTAAGAAGCGCTCGACGAATACTGAGATTTATTTGTGCTACACCTGTATCAACGCGTCGGGGTGTAGCAAAAATGATAAATCATAAGAGAAGTTGACGCGCAATACCTAAGCAGGCGTCAACCTTTTCCTTGCTACAAACAGAAGCGCGCAATGGATATTTGTCTTCTTTTGTCGTTGAACAATGATAATCGGAAACGTCGGGATATTTGAGGCCTTAAATTATGCCTATTGCATTTGTGTACCGAGGTATGTCCTTAAGCCATTGAGTTGACCGAAAACGTGACAATCTATCTCCAGCACCGCTAGGAGCCACGGCCGTAAGCTGTCCACTTGCAACAACCTTACGGCCAGTGTCTCTCAAATCTAGCACTTGAGAAACAGCATGAGATGTATGAGCACTTCAAGCATGCAGCACTGCTCAACCGTCACCATGGCGGGAGTTTGTGCGGCTCAAAGATTAGCCGTACCACAAGAAGCTCTGCGCCCGCTTCATCATTGTTCCGAACCTTGTTCAGCGTCTATCGAAGCGTCTCGAGGCAGAACTTTGGAACAGATAAATCACATCGGGGAATCGCATGTAGGTAGGCCAGAAAGGAACACTAGCTTCACAATGGTTGCTGCACTTCCACGCATACTCTTCTTCAACCCCGTTCGACATGCTCGAGACGCATATGAAGCTCTACAAAAAGTAGCACGCACTGAGTTGGTCACAAGCAAATCGCGCCAGGAGTTCTTCTCTGATCTACAAACCAAATATGGAGACATACAAGCAATATATCGCACTTCTGCAAGTGGCGCGGTAAGTTCATGACTGCCCATAAACACTTGTCACCTGCTGATTCTCCAGGTTGCCGGCAACTTTGACAAAGACTTCATCGACCATCTGCCTTCATCACTAAAATACATCTGCCATAACGGAGCCGGTTACGACCAGATCGATGTTCAAGCCTGCACCGCGCGCAACATCACTGTCACTTATGCACCCGATCCTGTCTCCAACGCCACCGCCGATCTCACTCTATTCCTACTACTCGGTGCACTTCGCCAGCTCAATCCTTCCTTCAGTACACTGCGTCAAGGAAACTTCAAGAAAGGAGTCGACTTTGGCCATGATCCTCAGAACAAGACACTAGGCATCCTCGGCATGGGTCGCATCGGTCGCGCCGTGAAGCGCAGAGCTGAGCCGTTCGGGCTTAAGGTCGTGTATCATAATCGGAAGCCTCTGGCCGAAGAACTCGCTTTAGGCGCGCCGTATGTGTCTTTCGACGAGCTCCTTGCGGAAAGCGATATTATCTCTGTCCACGTGCCTCTATCCGCAGCAACAAAGTACCTCATTGGGCCCGCTGAGATTGCGAAGATGAAACCAGGTGTTGTCATTGTGAACACCGCCCGTGGAGCGATCATCGATGAAGCAGCAATGGCAAAGGCACTAGACGAGGGTCATGTCGCAGCAGTGGGATTGGATGTCTACGAAAGAGAGCCGTTGATCGACGAGAGGCTTGTAAAGAATGAACGCGCGTTGCTAGTACCGCATCTGGGCACGCATACAGTTGAGACATTGGCGCAAATGGAGAAGCATGCGATGGAGAATGCGAAGAGGGGTGTGCTGGGCGAAGAATTGTTGAGCGTCGTGCCGGAGCAAGTAAATGTATAGATTATGAAAGTAGTGAAGTAGACGTTTGGCGTACGTGAAACTTTGGGCAATAGAACATTTGCTAGATTTAGCCATACCTTCAGTGTTGGAGACTAGCCCTCTGATTGGATGTGTCTAGTCCCCTTCTGTTGTTCTCCGTATGCTTGAAAGGTCGTGTCTTGGAATTTGTGTCTGGATACTGCACTAATAATTTACAACAAACCTTTACGTTTCGCACTGCACTATTACAAATTACCTCCCGCCTTTTCTCATCGGCTTGCGCTTTCAATTCGATCATTATGCACATTTCACGTGGATTACCTCAGTCCGATTGCGCTAATCAGATCTCGAAATTATACTTTCCAGATCACGTCGGCGCTTCACACCTAAATTGTTACGTCTGATAGTACTGGCAGCCTTTGCAGCGTAGGACTCGTCTACACCAAAGCCTTACACTAGTAAGTGAACCCCGGCACGTTGTTCGTAAAAGTGGCTCAAGTGCTTTCACCACAGATAATCATTTTTGAATTCATCCGATAATTGCAAAGCACCATCGCTGAGTGCAAGTGGTGCGGTAGGCACGTCGTTCCTAGCAGTCTCGCTATTCTCCTGTGTCGTTTGTTCATACGTTGCACTTTCATGTGATTCATTTGCCGCCAAAGGAGTTCCCACAGTGCTTTCACTAACATAATTTGTGTCGAAAGAGATATCGGCCATGCTGTTGTTTGGTTCGCTGTTTCCAGACAAGTGTGCTCCAATGTCCGTACCATGAGTAGGCGGCTCGTTCCCATGTTCTATATTCCCAAGAATAGTGGCGTCGTCCCCATAAAATGGATATGATGCATTGTTTCCTGGAGCCGACAAGTCACTCGCCGCTGCGAATTGACTTCCAGATCCAGGTCGCTGAAGTGAAGACCTTCTCGTCTCCCACCAGCGCCTGACGTTCTCCGGCGAATCCAGTGGAAAAGATGCCCAATGGGCGGGATCCCTTCGCGTGACCGGAGAGCTTGGCGGATCACTCTCTGCTTGCTCGAGTGATGGACTTCTAGCGTGAGCCAAACCAATGACGGACTGAAAGCTGGCCTGAAGCTGTTCGAAAGTGACCTGACTGAGTAGGGCAATGAGGACGTTTTCTGTTTCCGCGAGGCGTGACTCTATGCTGTTAATATACTGCTTCGGTGGGCCACTTTTACTGTCAGTTCTTCATTCAGCAAGTTCAGAGAGTAATTTACCGCTTCTGTTGAGCAGGCCACTCGCAAGGCACTTTATTGGACTTGCATTGCGCGCATCGCGGTCTACAACATAATCAGCGGCCGGGACGCCCTTCAACTGCTCGTGCTCATCGCGTTGCTTACTTTTCTCCGCTGCACTATTGGTAATTAATCACAGCATCTCAGGGGTTGAACAAGTAACATACTCGATGTTTCCGCGCTCGACACGCGAGACATGCAATGCTACCCCGCGTACTCTTCTCCGATGATCTGCCGGACATGCTCAGAGGGCATCACTCCTTCGGCTAAATGAATGACCGGTGCAGATTGGGTTGCGGGAGGCCCAGGGTGAGTTTATGCTGATGAAGTGTGCGCACATGTTCAGGCGCGGGAGGGGTCAGGGCAAAACATTTAGGCGCAGCCAATGACGTAACGAACCTTCGCACTCGAGCGGTCCACGCCGAAAGCCACACATCTTCATACTTGAAATCATCAGGACAATATTGTGGTCAATTCTGAATAGAGAGTCCACAACAGATCTGTTGACTAATGTTCTAAGCTTACTTGACCAAACAGTCAATGAGAGTTTGCGTCGCCAGGCATGAAGTATTGGCCTAGAGTGTTCCTTGACTACTATCAAACACTGCGAAATACTGTGCTATTCAAATTAGTGGCCTAAATGCTTTCGATAGCTTTCTGTCACCAATCTGATTATTTGGTCATTCTCAGTCCATGAGAAAGGTGCATAGAGTACACCGTAGCAATTGTGTTCCATAAAATTAAAATACTCTCGCAGAGACAGGACGGCAGACTAAATCTATCACGACACTGTATTGATCTTACTTTATTCTACAATCGAATGTGAATTGACTGCTCGCGTCGCAGAGATTGGGTATAATTGGCCGCGACTGTCTTCAGATGAGGCCTGGTCACCTTCCCTGCACGATTGGCGGAGGTATCTTTCAGGATGATATATCTGCCTCGACCCTAGCCGAGCACGAGCCAGCAGTAAGAACCTGGAGATAGCATACCGGTTTCTGGGGTAGCGCGGGGAAGTCAGTGCGGTTGAACATGCGGAGATTCGACCATGCCGGACGGATACAGGTATAAATTACATTCCGACCACACGGTTCACAATCATCTTTCCCTAATCCAACAACCTGCCCGCTGCACAAAGAACCTTACTATGTCGAAGAAGAATTCATTCGAACAACTCGAGGTCGTCGGGTCCAACGTGGGCTACCACAAAGGACAAGTCCTCCAAGACGACGATGGCGTCAAATTGGATTATTCTGGCGCCCACGAGAAGACCTCGCCCGCAGAGATCAAGTTGGTGAAGAAGCTAGACCTGTGGATCATGCCAACACTCTGGCTCATGTTCTGGTTGAACTAGTATGTGACATCTTTGAGGCTGCCCAGGGGTGCGCGCTGACATTCCCTACCAACAGCCTGGACAGAAACGCCATAGCACTCGCACGCCTAAATCATTTGGAACGAGACCTGGTAAGTGCCATGACAGTAGAAACGCACAATCGAAATTTCTAACGCTCTGAAAAAAAAATAGAATCTCAAAGGTACAGAGTACCAGACCTGCGTATCCATCCTTTTTGTTGGGTACATCCTCGGGCAACTGCCATCGAACATGATCCTAACTCGCGTCCGCCCTTCTTACTACCTCTCCTTCTGGATGGCAGTTTGGGCTATCGTATCGGCCCTGACAGCGCTTGCGACGAACTACCACGGCTTGCTGCTCACGAGATTCTTTCTCGGTGTAACAGAGGCTCCGTACTATCCCGGCGCCCTATACTTGCTGTCGACATTCTACACAAGGAAGGAGGTGGCGACGCGCATCAGCATCCTTTACACGGGGAATATACTGGCAACGGCATTGGCTGGCCTCATCGCCGCCGGGGTTTTCCATGGCCTCGATAAATCTGCGGGTCTGGCCGGCTGGCAGTGGCTGTTCATTTTGCAGGGTGTGGTGACCTTTGTGGTGGCGATTGGTGCAGTATTTACGCTGCCTGATGAACCACTTACCACGAAGTGGTTGACACCCGAGGAACGTCAGCTCGCATACGATCGCATTCATCGAGATACCGTTGGCAAGCGAGAGAAGTCCTCCACGTTCACGGGTCTGAAGGAAGCCGCGTCGGATTACCGAGTATGGGTCTTTGCATTCATGCAGCATATGCACTTGGCCGCCAATGGGTTCAAAAATTTCTTCCCAACGGTTGTGGAGTAAGTCTGACGACACTTGTAGTGCTGAGTTTGGTTGCTAATTCGGGCTCCACAGAACCCTGGGTTTCAATACGACAATCACTCTCGTTTTGACCTGCCCTCCATATTTGATTGCGGGAGCAATCTCGATCGCCTGGTCAATCTCCTCAGGGAAGTTCAACGAGCGTACATGGCATATTACCATTTCGAAAGCTGTTGCAATCGCTGGTTTCGTAATTGGCTGCGCCACACTCAACACCGGGGTGCGATACTTTGCTATGTTCGTATTCACTATTGGGACATATGGCGTCAACAGTATCATTCTCGGTTGGGTCGGCAGCACATGTGGCCAAACACAGGAGAAGAAGGCGGCCGCATACGCAATCGTGAACTCCATTGCCAATGTGAGCTTCATATGGACTCCGGTAGGTCAATGATATGCATCTTTCGCAATTTCGCTGACAGGAGTATAGTACCTTTGGCCAAAGAGTGACGAGCCACGATACGCGATGGCAATGGGCTCTAGCGCTGGGTTTTCGTTCCTCTGCGCACTTCTGGCGTGGGGTATGAAGGTCGATCTCGTGCGTCGCAATCGCAAGCTTCGACGATCCGATAACGAGACGAAGGTCTTCTACGTGTATTGAACGACGAGAGTGTTGGAGGAATGCGGCGGTAGTCCATATCGCTGCGGAAATAGAAGTCAGAAATGATGCTTAGCTACTTTTCTCAGCCCAGTAGATTTTGAATATCAGGAGAAGCCTGAGCCAGCTATTTTGGTTGTTCGCTCCCACCAAAGACCTGCCGAGTTTCATCTACCGATTGTGTTCGAGGTTCACTGGTAATCATTGTTCAAACGTTGCCATAATCAGCAGCATGTAAGCTTGTGGCAAAAGGGCGAAAGAATGTGACAAGGATAAGATCGATTTCATGCAACCTTTCAGGGAGTTGACTTATGATGAAAGTAACAAGAGACCGTCCTGCGGGACAACAGATCTATCCCGTCCGCGACTTCTTTTGCGGGCAACACAATGTAATTGCTGCTACTGTAGTAATTGCAGTGACCTAGAGACTCTCAACGTGTTGTGAAGGTTGTAATGTAAACGTGAACGCACGCGAAGGCATTCGGGAGTGTCCCACCAGGGATGTCAAAGTGAGGATTTGCGGGGTCCTTTTGATGTTAGCGTGTGGCTGGCTTGGCACCGATCCCAACCTCTGTCGGGCGAACTGCTGAGGCAACTGACACCTCAGCGCCCTTAATGCTGAATCCACCCGCTCAAGGCTATGAGGCACTCCACCTACAAGCATTCGAGCTGCGCTGATGCTCTCGCAAATGAACAATGAAGATTGTCAGTCCCTCCACTCGAACCACTCATGCTCATCCCAAACGAGATCGGCACACTGCGAGCGCAGCCAAATGGAGAGAGTCTGTTCGTGGGAAGTTCGTCCGGGGTCTTTTTCATCAATACAGTACGACGCGCATTTTCGCATGCTGCAGCGACCGCTCCTCCCAGCCCGCAGCGACATGCGACCGACGATGTGAGCAGCGCCCGGACTCTTGCAAGCTTACCATCACCTGAAGATTGCATTCTTGGAAGCGACCCTCCGACCAAGGATTCCTGGTTCCCAAGCAACATCGAAGATCTAGGAAGCCTGCCGGATCACGCGGCCGCCAAAGAGCTCTTGATCACCTATTTCCGTACATGGCATCCACTATTCCCCTTCCTCCATGGGCCAACATGCCTGGAGGAACTAGAGAGCCTGTATATAGGTGGTCAGGCCATTAAGCCAAAGTCCCTTAGCACTGCCATCATCTTCCAATGTCTGTTTAGCATAGCCAAGCTCGATCGGCCTGAAATATCTTCCCTGGGCAAGTCACAAATTCGCTCGCAGCGGCAGCTTATGCTGGCCTTGAGCATGATATCGCTGAACTGCGATCTAGTTTCGACGCAAGCGCTGCTGGCTGGACAACTTTATTTTGTGGCAATCATGGACCTGCGAGCTGCCTCAACAGCAGGCGGTCTTGTGTTGCAATCCATGTTCAAGTCCGGCTTACATCGATGCCCCTTCCGGTACTCGAGTTTGAAAGACGACACGCGAGAGATGCGTAAAAGGGTCTTTTGGAGTGCGTATACATTGGACCGTTTCGTGAGTCAGTCCTTAGGACACCCCCTGGGTATTCGAGACGATGATTTCGATGTATGTGCGCCCGGTGACAACGACCTTCACCAACCAGTGCGATCCACGGACGGCAATCACGAAGGCACTACCCCAAAAGAAACCATCCTGCACTTACCAGCAAATCATCCAGGACGACATGGCGCGTCCACACGTTCATCCAGCGATGCACACGAGCATAGGGAGGAGCCTGCCACACCGGGCGAAGAAGAGGGACCACAAGATGCATCGCCGAACAGACTCGGTTTCGAAAACGATCAAACTTCACAACGGCGCCGGGAGAACCAAGCGATCCAAGCGCAGTTTGTTCGTTACTCTCAATTAGTGGGAAGAATGGTCGAAATGTTTCACAAGTCTATTCATGCCCGCTCTGCTAGTCGGCACAACATCTTGTTTCTGAAAGCAGACGTTGATGCATGGGGAAATAGCCTCCCTTACTCCGCGTCCGCTCCCTCACGTGGCTCAGGTCCACAGACTGCATCGTTTGACCAAGACATTTTCTTCTCGGTGGCTCATCAGCAGCTGCTACTTTTGGTCAATAGACCGTCGCTTTCCCTGGATCCGACCTCCGCAGAGTTTTGCCACGCTGCTCAGATTTGCATTGGCGCAGCAAGGGCAATAATTCGAACGCTGGAGTCTCACATCGACCGCGGTGGGGTTCTCTTCTGGCCTGGATTCATCAACGCTGTATGGATGAGCGGTCTCGTCATGGCGTTTACATGTCAGCTGAAGCTTCACAGCATGACGAATGCCATCAGGTAAATTCTTCCCATGAAATCCAAATCCTACATACTGATAAATGTTTTAGTGATATTTCTGCCTCACTGAAGGTACTCAGAACTATGACACAAAGGTGGCGCATGACCAAGAATTGTTGTGATGTACTCTCGATGCTGCTTGAGAATATTCAGACCCCAAAGGCATCAGGTATGGCACCTACAAGTGCCTTCCATCAGCCGCCCAGAACTACTCGAGGCCATAAACGAACCAGAGAGGACACAGGCTCAGATTGGCCGTCAAGAGAACCCCAAAGTCTTCCACATGACCAGCAGCGGAGGAGGCTTACAAGGCACGCCCAGCAACCGGTACGGCTTTCTTCAGGGCCAACCACGCAAAGACAAGCATACCAGAATGGACCGATCGATCTCGACGGTTTTCAGCAACATACGCAGCAGAACGATGGCAACAGCTCTGGTCGTAGTGGGATTGGGAACCCGCAAGGCCTAGGTCTTGAGGACGGGTCAACAAATATGTTCAATGACCCGGGTCACCTGGCGATGGATTTTCTCGGCACTGAAGCCTTTCCGCAACCCAACGGACAAACTTCGCATGGCATGCAGTACGTTGGAGTCACCGACTACTCAACCTTCAATAATCAGTATATGGTTGACTGGGGCCTGCCAACGGACATCATGGCCGGCTCTGGATCCGTTGCAATACATGATGTGTTCAACGGAGCTGCGTGGGGACCGCTTTTGGACCTTGTGGATCATGGTGTATGACTTCGTAGCGATCAGCTTCGAATTGTTATACATTAGAGAGATGACATTCTACGCTCAGCAATAATAGCCACCACTACGGCGCCTTCATGTGCGCTTCGCCTTTTGCGATGTTTCCTTTGAGCTCCGAGACTGCGGTCTTCAACAGATCCTGCTCATAGTCTGAAAGTGGCCCGACTGGATACGCCTTCATCGCACCCTCCTTACCAAGCTCGATAGGCACCGCAAAGTAGTTCACATCAAGCGCCTTGGCTACGTCTTCGCCTCCAGGAACGCCTGGAAGGTAGACGTATGTTGGCTCAATGATCCCAGTCTCGCCTTTGCGCGCTTTCATGATAGCTTGCGCGAATCTGACGCCCTATTAGCAGGTATTTAGGCCGAGTGAATTGAGATCATTACCGGAAACCCGCATATGCCATACATGTTGTGGCTGAGCCAGCGCCTGCCTTGGACTTGACAATTTCGTCGCCACCAAATTGAACGCCTTCACCAGTCAGTCTGCTTCTATGCTTTTCAGAGTCAGCATACTTACGATACGTCACTGCATTGAGCTGCTCTTTGGTAAGCTCCACCGGTGGCTGGGACTGGCTGATGAGAGGTAGTATGGTTGCCCCAGAATGCCCACCCACTACCGGGATCTTGAACTCCTGGGGATCGGGCCGCTCGAGAGTGTGTGCTACGAAAGTCGACGCGCGGACAACATCGAGAGTAGTGACACCAAAGAGCCTGCGAGGGTTAAAAACGCCGTGGCGTTTGAGAGCCTCAGCTGCGATTGGCACTGTGCTGTTGACGGGATTTGTGATGATGCAAACAAAGGCTTCCGGACAGAATTTGGCCACGCCCTCAAGCAGGTTGGCAATCACATTGGCGTTGGTGTTGAACAAATCTTGAGGGCTATCAGTTGCTGCAGGTCAAATCTTGAGCGGCAGAGCGGTGGCATACCATCGCGGGTCATTCCTGGCTTACGTGCGATGCCTACCGTCATTAGCGGGTGTCTGAAATTCAGGGGGCGTATCAAATACCAGCTGGAATGATGACTAGCTCAGCCCCAGATAGAGCCGTCTCAAGACCATTGTCTACCGGTAGATATCCGCTTACTTTTGCGGGTGTGTCTATATGATTGAGATCGGTCGCGACACCCACGGCATGTACGACATCGTAAAGTCTGAGCTCCGTGACAAGCGAACTCTATCAAGCAGCAGTCAGCACAATAATTGACACTTATTTCATCGAGGTGTAAACGCACCATTTTCAACAGTAGACTCAATGGTTGACCAATCTGGCCTGATGCTCCGAGTACGGCTACCTTCATTCTGTTTCCTTAGTCGAGTGCTGAGTGTATGAGTGTATGTGGTTCTGTGTAATCCCAAACAACAGTAGATGATAATTGCCTGACGTGTCTCAGTGCTCGAAGTCTTATAGAGCATTCCATCAACGTAGAACCTACCGCAGCCGGCCATCTCTCCGCAAGTGTTGCTGTCCGAAAATACTTTGGCCCATGCTATGCCTAATCGGCGACATACGCTCTCGTGGTTGCCGGTTAGGATGCGGCTAAACTTTTGCCGCTCATGGCGTAGATCGCAGCACGGCGGCAAAACTATCAACCGCCTCTAGTCGGTAGCTCCACCTCACTTCGGAGTACCAAAGTGCGGAGCGGCGATCTTTCCGACCCTCGTAACATTCCACGAGCTTGCATGAATAGTTAATAGTGTCATGCAGCAGTACAATTGGAGGTCATAGACAGTGCATCATCGTTCACCGCAATCCAACCTACCTGCAACACACTATCCAACATGATCACAAAATCCGCAACACCGCACTATCGCATTGCCTCGATCCCTGCCGATGGCATTGGACCGGAAGTCATTGATGCCGCCATTCAGGTCGTTGAAGCTCTCGCAAAAACACTCCAAACTTTCACAATCGAGTTCGAGCATTTACCATGGGGAACTGCACATTACAAAGAACACGGCCGCTACATTCCCGAGGGCGCATTAGATACCCTTCGATCATTTGATGCTGGACTCTTCGGCGCCGTGGGCGCACCTGGTATGTCTTCCTCTTTCACCATCAGCATCTAATCTTAACAATTCCAGACGTTCCGGACCACATCTCCCTCTGGGGCCTCCTCCTCGCCATCCGCGGCCCGCTTCAGCTCTACGCCAACGTGCGTCCCGTCCGCACATTTCCCGGCACAAAAGCGCCTTTAACTACCATCGACTCACGTGGCATCGACTGGCTAATCATCCGCGAAAACTCCGAGGGCGAATATGCCGGCCAGGGCGGCCGCAGCCATATTGCTCAACCCTGGGAAATAGCCACCGAAGTCGCCATCTTCACGCGCGTCGGCATCGAACGAATCATGCGCTTCGCATTCGAACAAGCGCAATCCCGGCCCCGGAAGCTCCTCACCGTGGTGACCAAGAGTAACAGCATGCGCAATGGTATGGTCCTCTGGGACGAGATCGCGCTGGAAGTAAGCAAAGACTTTCCAGAAGTGACGTGGGATAAAATGCTCGTGGACGCAATGACGGTCCGCATGATTTCCAATCCTTACAGTATCGACACTATCGTCGGCACGAATCTGCACATGGACATCATTTCCGACATGGCGGCTGCGCTCGCTGGCTCAATTGGCATCGCTCCCTCCTCAAACATCGATCCCACGAGGAAAAGCCCTAGTCTGTTCGAACCGGTGCATGGAAGCGCGTTTGATATCACGGGCAAAGGAGTCGCTAATCCGATTGGCGCGATCTGGTCGGCGGCGGAGATGTTGAAGTGGTTGGGGAGAGGGGAGGAGGCAGGAAAGTTGATGGAGAGTGTGGAAAAGGTGTGTGAGGCGGGTGTTTTGACAAGAGATTTGGGGGGCAAAGAAGATACGAAGGGAGTTACTAGGGCGATTGTGGAGGACATCAAGAGAAGGTATGGGAAGGAGTAGGCGGTGGACGGAGGTGGGCTGTACACGACTTGCTGGTGATGGTTTTGATGGTGTTGTTGGTTTCTTATGCATGTTATATGGCTACTTGTTCAAGATTTCGAATCATTGACCTTTTTATGCGTCAAAACTCCACTTCTTCAATTCATCTAAACCCACACCCTGCGCACAATTAGTCACACACATCAACAATCTCAAACCATACATACCTCCAACGCGCTCTCATGCGTTGCCTCCAATTTTACCCTAGGCACATCATCTCCTCCGCTCCCACTCTTCTCTATAGTTTCCTTCCACTTTGACGTCTCGACACACCACTTCTGCCCCGGCCTCACGCCCATTTGTTTTAGATTCACGCCGCTCTTACTCGCCGTATCTAAGAAGCCTTGCGTCAATTCTGCTGCAATGGGTGTTTGCGCGTCGCAGAAGCCGGCTTTGAAGAGTGTGGCTGGGATCGATTTGGAGGCCATGGGGTAGGAGGCGCGCGAGGAGTGTTGGAGGAGGGGTTCGTGGAGGACTAGAATGGTGGTGTCAGTTGGATAGGAACGAGTTGCGTGTGTCATGCGGACATACCGTTCTTCTGTGCTTCGTCGACTGCGCCGTGACCGCGAGGGACGATAGTCGAAGCATGGGAATCGTAGGCGGTGAGTTTTGACATGGTTGGAATAGTATTTGTCTCGTGAGAATGTAAGACTGAAGAGTCCGAAATTTATCAAAGCTTTTATGGTTCCAAGAATTTAGATCCGTCAATTGTGATTCTAAAGGTTGGTATTAGAGAACTGTATTCTTAGCACGCACGCTCTGCCTCATTTGCACGCTGCATGAGGCACCATTCCCCTTTCTACGATTGTAGTCATAGTCCAACCGCAAACTGACGAGGGCTACCCTGTCCGGAACGATCTTGCATTCGGGTATCGTAAATCTAGATCGGCGCGAGCAGTTGAGGCTATTTCATGGATGACGTCAATGCGGAGGCACGACCGAAGTATGACCGTGGTGGTCGCAGCGGCACGGACTTCAGAATTAATTCGACAGGGCAAGCAACATAAAGGAAGGCCTCGCTTTCTTTTAAGACTCTTGATTGGCTATATAACTGCGAAGAAAACGGTAGCTTATTGGTTGTAGGCAGTAAGTTTTGCCACGGCTAAAATGGGCGCTGTTTTGTATGGGCATATGTTGGACTACTGCCGAATTTTGGAGGTTGTGCAAGCACGGCTCGAAGTTGGGGATCGTCCTTGTCTTTATCAATGTGATGTACCCGAACATGCCTAATGTTAGAGATTAGTATACTCTCCTTAAGCTGTGCAACTCGTAATTTACCGCTGTAGGTTGTCAGGTCTTGGATACTTGTGTTCTCCATCCGGACAAAACGGACAGACATAGTTCGGCGTTAGATGTACCAGACCGTGCCTTATCATTTCGTTCTTGCGTTTGAAGCCTTTACCACCCTCCGATCTAGGACAGCCAGCTACTGGGCAATAGTGCGGTCGATTTTGCGAGTGTATATTCATGTGCGAGCTACTACACTGTCAGTCATCTACGGAATACACATTAAAGATACTTACTTCAATAGATACTGGGTATGGAAAGGACGCGCCTTGCAACCTGGGTAGTCGCATGTATAAGCAGCACTAGCTATTCTCGGCGGAGGGAGTAGAAACGACGATGAATTCAAATCCAGGAAAGTGTTCCAGCTAATGGGTTCATGGCGAGTTTGACTTTTTGTTGAGCTTGCGCCTGCGCCTGCACCTGCAACTTTCGTCGTGTTGGGTCCGTGGCTCGCTCGGGCTTGAAGCGCGGCATACTTTATCTTACAGAGCGCTCCGCTTGCTTTCGTCGCATCCTCTGAGATAGTATAACTCATTCGGCATTTCGGGGGTTTGGATATCGTACCACCAGGCTGTAAATGAGGCTTTCGGGGTGACCATGACGATAATTGCTTTGCGGCGTTATGTATCGTGCGGCGTCGTTCTCCGTCCATCTCGAGACTCTCGAACTTCACGCGCTAGTGATACCTTGTTGCGATTACAAAGTAGCGTGATGTTTGCGCTGAGGTATGTCGGGAAACTAGATGCGATCGTGGTTATGATTGCGGGTGCACCTGCCGCCGCAGCCTTGACGTGGCGAAGCACCCATGCAGCTCAGCCCCCGCATCACGTTTCGTCACAATGTCACCGCGACTTACTTCTCTTACTGGTTGTGTATTCTGAATATGTCCACGACATATTTCGTAATTCTATCCTGGCCATGCAGTAATGTTTCGACGAAGAGGGTTCGGTACACGATTTCAGAAGACAATACCGTAGATAAAACACAGCGAATCAAGGGAAAGCTCGTAAAAATTCCGGAAGAGCAAGATATGCCAATGGTGGTTCGAAGAAACCTATCTTGGACGATGCATGAGAAGTCGACAAAGCGGTTGGTAGGACAAACTTGAATTGTTTTAAATGGTACCCAAGGTTAATTCAGTCGCTCAGGAGAAATGTCTCTCAAATAAAAGTGTAGAAGTGGTAGAGGTTGCCAAGCAAGAACCAAAGTAAAGCTTTCTCGTCTCACAACGTCCGTGCGATCGCGAATCTAGTATTACTAATCTCATGTTTCGATGGTCCACAGTACCCCAAGTTTTCTTTCAATCTCTCCGCAACCGCGATTGCGGGGGTGTATTGTTCCGCTTACAATATCACTAATCACCCGAACTATCAATTCTTAGCGTAAGATAACTAAACAACCAGCTTAATTTGGGCTAGATTTGCTGTTACGTGTAGCTAGACTTACGAAAACACAGTTTCGCAAGGGCAGCCTGAAGTAGAAAGGATAGCGATGTGCTATCCCGTCGCGAACTATGAACATTCAGAGCCAGAGTGAAACAGCAGAGCGCAAAAGTGAGAACACACAATGATTGATACACAGTATTGTCAAATTCGCTTCAAACAGGCTGAATATTTACGGAAACTCGTTCCGGAAATGTACTCTTACCATACCTCCCCTCCACGGGGTGGAACTATACACCTTCGCATCCTAAAGTGGAGCCGGCACGATGGCGGCATCTACTTTCTTGGATTACAGTCTGCTTGGCGCCTGTAATCCAGCTACTTAAGCCGCCGTAGACCACCTCCATTAGCTTTGTACCGAGTCCTGGGTTTGTTCATTGAATCAACCATTTTTCCACAAAGAAAAATTATACTTCCAAACACACCCCAATAGCCCCAGACTTCCGACTTAGCCATGAGTTCCATATCGACCATCCAAAATGTAGCCTGGTATGGCGTGAGTAATCCAGCAGATGTCTTCTCTTGAAATTCCGGCTGACCAGAGTGTCATCTTTATAGACTGGCAATCTCGGCGCACAAATTCTACGCCTTGTTGCATCGACCCAAACATTCAACATCACGCTCCTCGTGCGCCGCGAACCAGCCTCGTACAAAAACCTACCCAGCAACATCACCGTCAAGCAAATCGACTTGGAGGACCGCGCTAGTCTCGTCAGCGCGCTAACAGGAATCGATGCAGTGGTTGTATTCACTAGCATGGCTCCACACAACAACATGGACGGCATCCAACTCGAGCTCATCAACGCCGCTATCCAAGCAAAAGTCAAGTTCTTTGTCCCATCCGAATGGGCGCCCGACACAGCGGGCGGGAATGCCGCGACGGCTCTGAGGATTGGGCCGAATACGTTGCCTCCGACGCCGATTATTGCAATGAAGAGGGTGGTGCACAATTGCCTCCTTGCGCGATCCGCTGAGGGGAAGATTGACTTTGCGACATTGCACACGGGGAACATGCTTCAAAGTATGTTACATTTTCCCAAGTCCACTTAAGTGATCCTGCTGCTGATTACACATTCCCATGCAGATGTAGGCGTATTCGCATCCATCGACGTCCAGAAACGCACCGCAGTCCTTCCCGATGGCGGATACCATCCGTTCGCCGTAACAAGCACGCAGACACTCGCAAAAGCACTAACAAACCTGCTCTTCCGGTACCCTAATCACAAGAACACATTTCTGTACATATGCGACGGCGAGACGAGTCTGTACCATGTCGTGCAAGCCGTGCAAAAAGCATCAGGGTCGCACGAGCCATGGGAAATTTCGTCGTTCTCGATCGAGGAGCGGAAGAAGACTGCGGATGCGAATATGCGGAGTGGGAAGGTGTCGATGCAGGACTTTGTGGGTGTGCTGGGCGTGGTGTTTACGGGTGGACTGACTGTTTGGACGAAGCCTGATAATGGTAAGCTAGGGATTGAGGCGCCGAGTAGTGCGAAGGCGCAGGAGATTGTAGATAGGGTTGCGCGGTCTCTTTTGCCGAAGAGGAGTCAGGGTGTTTTGTAAAGTCGGAATGGAACAATTCATCGTACGGTAAGCCCTGAGATGATTCAAATTTCTAAGTCTGAAATTGTCTGATTATCCATGCGAAATGTCTTATTGTCGAATGATAACACTACCTTACCACTCGCACCTACCTCCCCACAAAAACCTCATTACTCCTCCTCGTCTCCGTAACATAATTCCTCTTCCTACCCTCAACCCACAACTCCAACACCCCCTTCTTTCCCGCTTTATACCTGATCTCCTGACCCTGCTTGACCGCAAATTTCTCGCACACCGGTTTCCCATCCACAACCCACTGCGCCTCAAGAACAACACCCGGATCCCAGCGCCCTACACTCGCAACCACCTCGGTACCAACTTCAACACCATACCCCGCGTCGATAGACGGAGGAGACTGCCTCTTAATCGCCGCCGCCCGCCCTCCTCTCTCAAGTACATTATCCCACTTGTTCCCCCTCGACGCCACACTCGTGACATCTTTCCCAATCGTCAAATTCCCCTCCGGTCCATGCTGCGCAATCCAACTCTCCAAAAACTCCAGATAATTCCAAATCTCTCTAGCCTGATAATTCCCCCCATGCGGCCTGCCCTCGAGGAACGTAACATTCGCCCACCCCTCTCCCCCCACAGCGTCCGTCCGTTTCTGAAACTCCGCCACGCCTTCGTTGAGGAAGTAATCATCGTGCGTGCCGACGTATACATGTACTCTTCCCTTAAGCACATGTCCGAGATTCAAGGTGTTGTTGAAATTCGAAACAATGTAGTCCGCAAGATCGAACGGCTTCCACGCTTGCACGGCATCAGGATAGATTTCGCCAGAGACTTTATCCCACGGTTCAAGCGGGTAATTATTCCATCCCTGGATACCAAACACGGCGTTCCAAATATCCCACTGATTCGCCGAGCGCGAATTCGTACCAAACGTGAGTTCCCAATGATTTTCCAGCGCGACGCTCGCAAGAATGACTTCCGTGTCGTTGTCAAATGTGCGGATCGAGGGTACATAACTGCCGTCTGCGCGCTGGTACGCGTTTGCTGCAGTGTACAATTCGATATCCTGGTGGCGGTGGAAGTCGAGTGAGTCCGGGTAGCTGGAGAAACACGCGCCGAAGAGATCGGGCCGGTATATGAGGTTTGCTATGGATTCCCAGCCGCCGGTTGAGCCGCCTTCCTGGATGCGTGCGTAGGGCGCGGGGATGGTGTTGAATTTGGAGTCTAGGTACGGGAGGAGTTCGTCGTTGATGGCGTCGCCGTAGGGGCCGAGGTTGGCGGTGTTGACGGCGTATGAGTCGTCGTAGAAGGGCGTTTCTTGGCGGAAGGTTACGAGGATGAGCTTGGGGGTGGGGCGTGAGGATGTGGTGTTTGTGCCTGGAATGATGCCTGCGTCCCATGCTTTGGAGAAGTTGGCGGTGGGATAGCGGAAGGCGCCTTGGCTGCCGGGCCAGTGGCCTTGCGAGTAGATGACCGGGTACCGCGTTGTTGTGTCGTTGGCGTTGTATCCAGCGGGGAGAAGCACGTTGGCGCCGACGTACATGTCGCGGCCCCAGAACTCGCTGAGCTTCTCGCTGCGGATCTTGATGTACTTGAGATTTCCTTTGTCCTCGTAGTTTCCCTGGCTACAGCCGCCAATCTCGCTGCCGGAGAAGTCTTCTACGGCTGTGATGTTCGAGAATGTGAGCTCTAGGACTTGCGAACCTCCAAGAACCTCGAGATCGGTCGCCTCCGTCACAAGACTTCCAGACGTATCGACATTCGGCGAGCCGTCGCCGCACGGGAAGTGAACGCTGACGGTCGATCCATCACTGCGGGTAACCGTCTCGTATGGGTTTAGGAACGCCTGTACGCTGTATGTTCCGGCTGGAATGTCGTTCAGCGTCACATTGGGCCATCCGTACACGCCAGTTTCCGTGCTAGAGTTGGAGCCACCTGATAGTGTGACAGAGTCGTTGGCGCCAAAATTGAACACGTTCAATCCGAAGATACCATTGGGCGAGGATGTCACATCGGTGTCGTCGAGTGGATCTGTGCCATTGGGCGCGAACATCAAGACAATGCGGCCATCCAGAGGTGCCGTGATCAGACCATCTGCAACCGAAAGCTTGACTTGGACGGTGTTGCCATTGCGCTTGACTTGATTGCCAATAGTTGGGAAACTGAATGCGGTAGAAATGGCCAACGAAGCCAGAAAAATGGATTTGTACATCTTTCACGACTTCACCGTCAACCTCAAGGATGAATGATATCTAGTTTTGTCCTCAGTCCAAGCCATTGACGGCGGACAAGCTTTGTAAATGGCAAAGAAGCTTTGGCTACCATGACGCTGTGGGCTTGCAGCTAGTGCGTTCGCGTTGCCTGAACGGGAAGGAGATAACAACTACAATCCTTCACGATAAGGCTCTGCAAATGGAAGATGGCAAGGATTAGAGACTGCGGCTGCAGGTCTGCCGTCATCGGATATTTCCCACGCGACAACGTCCCGGCGATAAGGTAGCGCGACGCAGCAGGGATGGCAGCCTGGGTTTCGGGCGATATGCGCTTCGTGATCAGCATAAAACACATGCAAAGAACATCAGAAGTGATAAGAACACCGAGGCAGCAAGTTTTGAATTGAAGACCTCTGAGGTTACTTCCTAACCAATCCAAACCATGCAATAATGATCTAACCCAATGCACCATTTTGTCCCAAATCCGAACCACTGGAAGTCTTATCGACAACCATAATGCAAACGTTCAATATGTACGAAGAAAAATGTCAATCGACGTCGTGCCAGTTGTCGTGGAATCATCTCTTGTCCCAAGGACGATGTGTACTTTGAGGGGGAATCTATCCCTGTGGACGGTTCGCTGGCAGCTGGTCGACAACGTTTCTTGAAAAAGTCTGAGGTGGAGGCGGAGGAGGAGGCGCAGGAGTCACCTGGCTGAGTGGCGAGGGTTCGTAACGCTTGGATGAGTGCTTATATCGTTTCGGTAAGGGCGGAGTCGAGCTCAACGAGGGCATAGAACTGTTTGACGATGGCTGGGAAGGGCTTGATGATGAAGGTTGAGTCACGGTGCCTGCAAAGCGAATAGACTTCGAGGTGTTCGTCCCCCGAGATGTTGTCGACGCCTGCGATGTTGTCGGCGCTCGTGGCGATAACGGCGTCTGTGGGGCTTTCAATTTATTTAATGCTGTCGTCGTTCGTGCCGATATCAACGTCTGCGTGGCTTTCAATATCTCTGACGCTGTCGGCTCTCCTGACAATGTCGATGTCTGCGGTGCTTTCGGTTTCCTTGATGCTGTCGACGGACGTTGTGCTGTAGGTGTCTGTGGGAATTTCAATGTCTTCGGTGCTGTCGATGGACCTGATGTAGGTGTCTGCGGTGCTTTCCAATTCCTCGGCGCTGTCGACGGCCCTGGTGCGGTAGGCGTCTGAGTCTACCAACGCTGGTGTCCCTGCTGCTGCGCCGCCTGCTTTGCCGCCTGCGCTCGATCATAGGACGCACCATACGGCTGCGTGGCTGGCTGCTGGCCAAAGTTCATCGGCTGCTGAAAGTACTGGCCTTGGGGCGTTTGCGGGCTGGGCGAGACCCATCCTCCAGGTATCATGTTCGTGTTCGGCGTCATCATGGGCTGCTGGAAATATCCCCCCTGCTGGTACATCTGTGGCGGGACCTGCTGTGGGCTGGAGTATGCCATGCCGACCATGCCTTGCGGCGTTCCGGGTCCTACTGGCATCCCCATGACGGACGGAGTTCCCATCGACATTCCCATCACGCTCGGTGTTCCCTGGTACACACTCTGCGCATTCTGCATTTGCATTTGCTGCTGCATTTGCATCTCGCGCTGGCGAGCCTGAGCCTCCAGCTTCTGTGCATGCTGCTTCTGGTAGATGCGCGCCTCGACCTTGGACCCAGACGAAATATGGTTGTCCTTGGCGAACTGTCTCTGCTTTTCACGGGTGTCGATGAAGTTGATCAGGCCTTCCGAAGGCTGTTTCTGCTTGTGCCCGGTCACGCCTGAAAGCATCGGAGCCGCGGCATTCTGCGCATTGTACATTTGCTCATGTGCAGAGAGCTTCTTTGTGTGCTGCTCGATAATGGCCTCCGCCCCTCGAGACTGCGGCCGACTAAGCGGCCGACTAGGGGGCCGGGCATTGGTCCAATCACCCGACTTCTGTCTGCCTCCGAGCGGGGGAGGCGTATGAGAATTGGCTCTACCGTGACCATACACCAAGCCCTGTGGCTGCTGCTGCGAGGCACGGTTTCTAACCCACTGCTCGCCGTCAAAACCCTGCTGCTCACCCTGGCGTCCTGGCGAAGTCTTGGCAGGATTCCACGCGACGGTGCGCGCTTCCCCCTGACTCTGAGCATTTGACTCGCTCCGCATGTGTAGAGCAGCATTCGGTGTCGTCCTGCCTGAGATGTACGAGTGACGCACCTGGTCAGTGGGCGTCGTGGCCAGATTCTCTCTAGACCGCGAGTTGCCGTCGTGCGCTGCCTGGGTCATGGTGCCGCTTGTGCCCGGTCGCTTGAAGTCCAGCTCGTATGTGCGGCCAAAGTCTACCTCTGGGATGTTGATCTGCTCCGCCAACTCTGCAGCGTTCATATCTTCTTTTAGCTTGAGATTGGGGTCGCCAGCCACCTTCAGAATACCGCTACGCGGCCGGTCCTCGCGTCTCTCGGGCAACTTGCGGGGCCTGATCTCCTCGCTAGCCACACTGGCGTAGTCTGGCGTCGCTGAGCTGGCATTGTCGTCGTCGTACCGACTGCTAGAGCTGCTTTGCTGTCTGTGCAGCGAATCGAGAGCCGCCGGGTCGACTACTATGCCCCGTATCTCTCGTAAACTGTCGTGCGTTGAGCTGGTGATCGAGCGGGTGTCTACCTCTTGCGAGGCGGAAGGGGACCGACCTGGGACTGGTTTTCGTGCGATGTTACCGCTGCCGCTACCAGAATGCGGGCGATGCGGCAGCTCGCGCCTCGACTGCTGGGCCGGTTCTGCGTGCTCTGGCACGGGCGGAGCTGTTGGCTGATATGCATCGGGCCGCTGCATGAATTCGCTCTGCTCGCTGTATGGCGACGCAGGTATCGTTGCCAGCCTGCTGCCCGAGTTGCGATCGGTCGGAGGAGGTCGCGCGTTCAGATAATGTTGTTGTGCGTAGTTGTCGTACCCGTTGTACTCCCCACTCCGCTGACTGTGGAAGCTCTCCTGGCTCTTCCACGCCGCTGCAGCGCCTGCCGCCGCGATGCCTGCCGGAAGCGGAGTGTTGGTCGCGTCGGCCATCTGGTGCAGGGTAGCGGAGTCGACAGCTGCGTTCGGCTTCATCGCGGGAGGCAGAGCTGGGCGCACGGGCGGCTGCTGGTAGGTCGCATGCGCATGAGCAGGTGGTACATCGACCGGACCGTGTGGTGGTACCGAAGGAGCGACTGGAAGCTGTGGGAGGATGCTCGGGTCGTGGATGGGACTCTCGTCGCTGTCGGACGCCTCACGGTACTGGCCATTCTGGGGTTGTCCATTTATGCTTCCGTGCGGGGGCGGTGTCGGCGGCTGGTCTGCCATTTGCTCTTGCGCGAAGCGAGTCGGCGCTGACTGGTAGTTGTTGTATCCATTGGCTTCAGACACGGACCGCTGATGGCGTGGAGGCGCAAAAGGTCCAGCTGCAGGCGCAGTACCAACACGACGGGGTCCTGGACCAACATCGAACTGTGCCTGTCTCGTGGGCGAAGATCGCCGTGTCGACGGATTCGAGCGTATCGAGCCGGATTCGTCGAAGCGGAGGTTGCTGCGCGAAGGTGTGAATCCGGCGCGGCTGACAGTGTTGCGGCGACTTGCCCGAAAGCTGCCGACGTCGCTGTCCATGCCCTCTGACATCTTCTTCGCCGTCAGGTCCTTGAGCTGCTTGCGCCACTGCCGCTCTGACCATGTCTGGCTGCCGTCGGTGTTGATCAGATTGACCACATCCCAGATCTCCAGGTACCCGTAGCGCCTGTCCGCGGGCATCGCAAACATGAGCCCTCGCGCGTCCAGCACGTCCGCCACAAGCTTGTTAGGCCTGCCGTAGAGATTGAACGTGTCGTAGACGGGGAAGAGGTACTGGAGCATAATCTCGAAACCCGTAATCGCGGGCCGTGCTTCGGGCATAACAAAGACGAATCCGTCGGTCGTGCTCTCGGGGCTGGAGTGGACCGTGATCTTGCCCTCGATCTTCATCAACGTCGACTGGTCAATCAGCTGCTTGGACTGCGGGTAAATGGCATAGCACGCAAACGCATTCTTGACGGTCGCAATGGGCTTGGTCGTCTTCTTGATCTTCTTGGTGTCGTAGAACTTGATGTCGCCTTTCAGAATTGCCGGACGGTCGTACACGTTCGACTTCTTTGCCGACTTCTGCAGCTTGGCGATCTCTTTCTGGTCCGGCGGCGACACAACGCACCAGCAGCGGCGCCACGGGATTCCCGCGCCGAATCGGACGCGCACCCAGTCCTCGTAGACGGCGTGTTGGCGGTCGAGTATGGAGCGGATATTATTTAGCTGCTTTCCCTTGCCGGCAATGAGCGCACCGGTGTACGCTTCCGACAGACACGTCTGCTCGTACATGGCGAGGCGGATGCCGGCCGTCCACTGTGTGAGGGCGTGGAACGAGTCAAAGTGGAACAGGTACTTGTTGCTGGCGGCTGTCGACACGCTCAGGATATTGTCGAGCTTCTTGCCGTCTTTGAGCGTCATCGAGGGAATCTGTATTTGTTAGCATCGCCCACTGCTGCGCTGAATGACGCACCATGTGGATCGCGGCATCTGTCAAGTTGATAAACGTCGGCAGCACCTCCATGTCGCCGCCGGCGTGGTCCAAGTCGGTCGCGTCCCACAGCGAGAGAATGGTGCCGACGAGTTGGACAAAGTACTCCTGCCATTTCCGATCGGGCGCGGGGCGGCCGCCTGCATGCTGTCAGTGTCACAGTCGGCATCTTAGCGGATTGACGTACGCGCATCCGTGTCGTGGAACTTGAGGAAGTAGCCCTCCTGGTAGAGCTTGTTGGAATGACTGTTGAGGAATGTAAAGATACGTTGAAGCTCGGGCAGCGTGTCCTTGCCCACCTCCATGACGGGCGGCTGGTACGTCTGGATCATCGACATGGGGCGCGACGAGGGGCGCGAGTCGGAGCGAGTGTGGTGCGCGGGGCTGGGCGACGAGCGCTCGTTGTTGTAGTTGTCGAGGGCGGTTGCCGACTGCGCGAAGGCGTTTGACGGGTGCTGCTGCCTCGACGGTGACGCTGGGGCAGGTGAGGCCGGGCCAGGCGACGCGTTGTTTGCCGGCGGTTGCTTTTGCAGGTGCGCTCCTCCTCCCCACTGCGACATGAACGATAGCACTGCGGACACGGGTGGCATTAGTAGACACTCACAGAGACACGGACGGCGAGCAGCAGGGACGGGCGCATTCAATTACCTCTTTTTGGACGCCCCATGGTTGCAGCTGCGGGAGCCAACAGGCAATTGGCGCAGCGTGGACGGAAAGGGCCTCCTCGAGGTTGCGGCAGCTGCGAATGGCGCGTGGTCGATGGTTCTGGGATCAGCCACGCACGCCACGGGACCGTCGGCAAGCTGGTAGGACACAGGCGATGCCGCTCGAGGCTTAGAGTAACGACCGGCGGGCAGCACGAAATTGCTGCGCTGAAGGGGCAGTGGTCGTAGATGTTCTGGCCGCAGCGATGTTGTGTCGTGGGTGTTGTATGTGGTGTTGTATGTAACTAAGGCAGGGCGACGCGGCCAGTGCGGTGGAACTGCGCGGAGGAATTCTACGCGGAATGACGTTGCTGCAAAGGGTCCTGGGCGAGATCGACGTGGAGAATCGAGATGCGCTGACGACCAATGTCTTCAATCACTGTGTGCACGGCGTTCTGGACGCAAAAGGGGCACGATGTGGTTTGTCCAGAATGAATATTGCAAGCGGTCACGTTTACGGGCATCATTTATTGCCGCCAGCCTACTCGCAGTACGAGCTTCCCGTTGCAGCCACCCACGATGGCTTACTGACATTGGCGCATCGTATCCACCCCGTACCGGCGTGAGCACCCACACGACTAGCGAAACCGGCTTTGGCGCTGCATACGGCCACTCGGCTCCTTCCTGGCCTCTTTGGGACGGTGATGATGTTGTGAAGAGTGACTGTGAGCTTGGCTTCTTTGTTGGCGGGCGGGGACTGGAATGTGTAATGGATGCCCGGCGTTAGAACGACAAGGTCCGCAGTCGGTCGAGCAACATCCTGGTAATGCATGCAGAACATCTGCAGTCTGGGGTCGGCGGCAGCATTGCCGAGATCCAGGTACACGAAACGTCGACGCTGTGCCCCAGCTCTGCATGCAGCCAAAAACATGGCCGTAAAATAATCGCTTCTAATGCTTACTCCTCCTGCACTTGTCTCTTGTGGTCTTGTCTTTGTGAAGTACTCTATACAGGTTCATGGTACGTACCTTGCGCCGAAATTAATCTAGACTGGAGAAATTGTCGTCGGCCATACCGTCTGTTGACACAGTATTCATCTCCGTGTCACATAGTCCTCGTCCAGGCATTCGCTGGACTGGCGCGAGAGGAAGACGAACTCACGTGAGATGGAAATGGGCCGTCGGGGTGTCTCGGCATGACGCGGAGCTCCAGCAACATCTCCACCGACGGCGCGTCAACCACCAACAACGCGTCGATCGTCGCGCATGCATTCGCTTGACTCCACTTCGAACGTTTTAATCCCCGACCGCGGGCACAGCGCGTGGACGAGCTGCACCCGTGGCCACGGATCAGTCGAGCTTTGATGTATGTTCCGCATATGTGCAGTCGCGTATAGTGAGTGCATACTGATTATGTAGCCCTAGCACAGAACTCAAACACCATGGCTCCCCGGAAGAGCAAATCCACACCCAGGCTGGACATGGAAGCGACGAAATACGATTCGGACGTCTCCAGCGCCACCAGCAAGAAACGCAAAATCGACTGGGCAACCATTGACAAAGTCACGCCTTTCAAGGGCTTCAAGCTCAACGACGTAAAGATCAAGACGCCCAAGAACGCTGCACAAGCACAGAAAAAGCAGAAAACTGCCAATGGCGATGCAGCGAGCGGGAAAAACATGCCCCTCAGCGCGGAGATTAACCAGCCAAACCCATTTCCAGGGAGCGAGCTGAGCGAGACGCACTTTATGGTCGAGCCGGTTGCGGAATGGGAGAGTATGCAGCGGTATCGCAAGTTCACGAGTACGTTTCTAGCCATCGGGCTTACATCAGAGTACTGATTTGGGTCCAGTCGGCACTGTCGAATTCGAGGCCAACCAGCTCGTCTTCGTCGCGGGCGAGGAGCCGCCCATGATTGGCAAGGTCCTCGAAGTCCGCGCCGGCGACTCTCAGCATGTATATCTGCGAGTCTACTGGATGTACAGGCCAGAGGACCTCCCCGACGGACGACAACCCCACCACGGCGAGAGCGAGCTTATTGCGAGCAACCACATGGATATTATCGAGGCATTTGCAGTCGTGGACAGAGCCGAGGTTGTACATTGGAATGAAGATCCCAACAGCAACTGGCCGATGAAGGATCAGCTGTTCTGGCGGCAGACGTGTGACTTTATGAAACCGGCCGGTTCACGACTCTCGGTGCGTCCAAGAGAGACATGTTTGACCGTGTGCTGACAAGGACAGAAACTGCGCGCCTACTGTATCGACAAGACTCCATGTAATCCGGACGAGCCGCTCATCGAATGCCAGTCCTGCTCCGGATGGCTCCACGCGAGCTGTCTCGAAGAACAAGCCGTTGTGGATGCTCTGGAGCAGTACAAATCACCCGCGAAACCCGGCCGTCCTCCTAAGACGAAGAAGAAAATGTCTCGAAAGTCTATGGCCGAAGCAGGTTTTGCAGCGCGCCTCGTCGTGCCAGATCTCAACAAAGTTGTCCTCACCGTCACCGACAAGCGAGAAGGCCAAGACAGTCGGCGCTGGAACGTCGACATCAATTGTCTGCTGTGCAAGCAGCTCATTGAGAAGGCCGCCGACGAATTACCACTGCAGCAAGAAGAGGCCAAAGCCGCACCTGCAGACAACATCACTCCCTCTACCGAAGACGACGACCTCGACTCCGTCATTGGCAAGCACGACGCCACCAATCGTGCACCTTCGCCCATGACCAGCGTCACAGCCGCTCCGGATTCCACTGAAATTCCAGTTCCGCCTGGTGAGACCATCGCCGACCCTCCCTCAGCGTAGCCACTAAGACCTGCGCAGCAAGGGGCCGCGGCCGTCCACGGAAGCGCAAGCGAGAATCAGACGTAGCAGACCCGACGTCCATCCTAGTATCAGGAAGTGAGAATGCAGTGAATTCAGCGAAGCGAATAGCCACGGCGAGCGCAGTGGCCGCAACACCCGCAACCAGCGCCAAAGCAGGAGAACCAAGCCAGTCCATTTTCCAATCGGGCATCAAGTCGGTCAAGAAGCTGCTGTGGCGAACAATGTAAGATGAAAACGGGATAATAGGGTGGTTATAGTGTAAATAGTTTGATACCCTTTTTTAACATGCTTTGCGCGGAAATGTAGTTTAGCTTTTTC
>BCLK01000437.1:0-20083 GCA_001748405.1 Paraphoma sp. B47-9 | reverse complement strand
ATCCGAGGTACAAAGGGGGTTATAGGGAGAAGATGGAGACCGAAGAGGGGATAGAGGTGGTCATTGGAAAGTGTGAAAGGTGTAGATACAAGGTGAAGCAAAGAGTGGTGGGCAAAGACAAAAGTTGGAAGGAGGTTGAGAAGGAGATGGAAGGGATAGAGCTGTTGAGGTAAGCTGGGATGGCAATTTCCAGAAGCACAACACGTGTGCCTTATGGGAGTATTTTGAGGGAACATATATCCTAAATCATGTGCTTCATGAAGAGCGAGGCTCAACGCACTTGAGGATCCTCGATTTCAATGGGCGACCTTTGGGAGAATTAATTGGTCCATTCTGTGGCCGCATGACCTAGATGCGCCGTGCGCACTTGGCCCGCACACGGCGTACAAACTCGTTTCTATGTCACACTATCCAATCATTACCAATTTTGTACCTAAGTGCATATCAAATCGGTGTCAATAACAGGCTTCAATGTACATGTACCGCCTTTGGCATGTTGCGCTTAGCTTTAAGATACAAACAAGACTCGGCACTTTCGAAGCTGAAGTGCGATTGGACGTTTACAGAAGACTTATCTAGTAAGACAGCATCTGGAAAGACAAAATAATGGCCACAACTGAGCATTACTTGACTATGGATAAAAAATCTGATTCACTGTGACGAATGATAATTGACGCACAGGCGGAATGAGTCTGCTCGGTGAGTGTTATTTATGACTAGCAACCGAATATAAAGCTATAGGCTTGATCACGGAAGCACGTATAAACTCTAAGCAGACAGTCTGTTAGCAGCTATCCCAAATATAATGTCCTCATCTACCCAAGCAGCTGCCAACAACCTTGCATGCAGCCAAGATAAAATCTACTGGAGGACGTGTGGTTGTACCTGGAGAGACATATACTTCTATCCATGCCAGCAGCTCCGCAACAAAAATCGATGCGATTGTGTGGAAACAAAGAGGTTCATAAATCGACAATACATGGGGAACTGGGCGGGCCGAAACGGTTACATAGAGGACCTCGGTGATGATGGGACAGGGATCTGCACCCATTGCAGAACGCCAGATAATCAGCGAACGATATCTAAGGCTGAATTTCAAGAATGGTTAGTCCAGATGGCTAAGCCGGATGCGTGGGTGACGCCTAAGATGAGTGTAATCGAGAGTCGTCTCGATAAGGTTGAGAAGCTTCGATGATTCAATTCAGCACCCTATGTATCTGTTTGACTAGTATTTCTAAGATAACTCCTATGTGAGGTGATTGATGGTCGATGTAGAAGTAATGCCATGGTTTTCATCTGTGATTGAGAAAGGCACATTATGTTCGAGAGCGCTCTTTTGCTCTTCGGCTGGCTGTCTGCAATCATCAACTTTTAGAGTCTTCGCGTCTTTCTCCAAGCATAGCATAGTACTAATAGATTATTGAATACGTCCAAGCAACTACGATAATACAGATCAAAATGATCAAATTATTCAGCGGCTCGTGGGGCTCCACTACATAGAGGGTACGGCTGAACAGCAGGAGCACGCGAACGAATACATTTGCCCTAATAAAATCCCGTCATCGCACGTATGCAGGGAGATGACACCGTTAAGTTCGATTGCTTTTGAGAACACTCGTGTCTGATACAAGTTCAATAATTATGCGTGATATCGTCATGATTGAAGAAGGCTTTGTGCTGGTGTTTGGCATCGACCGCTTAGTTTCTGCATGGGAAACGAAAAGTCCTGCGTCCTGTTATCACAACCCGAAAATGGTTCGGGATATGAGAAGTTGGGTGGGTATCAATGGCTGCTTCGACCAGATCCCTGGGAAAGAAAAAGGGTCTGGCAATTGCTTGGCATGCAGAATTCCGGCGCGGGAGAGGAAGATCTCGGAGGAGGACTGGAGGAGGTGGTTGGAGAAGATCAAGGACCCCGGGGCTTGGAGGCCGTAGATGATTGAAAGGTTAATTTCTAGAATGTGACATTGTAACTATCCAAATGACAGCTTGTGCCAGACGGGATGGAGTGAGTAACTGACTCTATCTGCGCTGACCGCCTCGCAACCGCATGACGAGCTTGACTCCTGCATCCTTGAACGTGCGTTCGAGTTCTTCCGGCATCTTGTAGTCAAGGGCAATGGTGTTGTGTGGCCACGGACGGAGGTCCTCCATTACCTTGACTTCTCTGAGGTTGGGCAATGCGCTACTCTTTGCGTGCGCTAGGTCGACGATCCATGCATAAGCCGGGCGCGTCTTCGAAACACGTTTCGGCGAATCGAGGAAGAAGTGAAGCCAGTCTTTGTGCACTTGTCTTCCTGCGCAGAAGATACCGCCCGGATAATTGAAATCAACTCGAAGATTCTTAAGAGATTTCGGCAGAAGGTGGACAATTAGTGGACGACGGTCAAACCGATCCCAAATGTATCCATTATGCCCTGGGTTGTGAGCGTGGGTGCAACCGAAGGCTCCCCAGCGAAACCAGAGTCCAGCTGGGATGCGGATATCGCTGAGGTACTTGAAGTCTGAGAGGTCGAACGGCGACGTCTCAGCTCGACTAAGCCCGTGATCCTCCTTTCCCTCCGTGATGACGAGTCTCTTCAGCGTGTCTTGTGAGTGCGCCAAGCTTGGAGGCATGACATCGTCCCATAGCGACCCATACCCAGTGAGCTCAGCAGTGAGACTAGTGAGTTTCAGGTCCGGTTGGATGAACCATGCAAGTTCGTCTGATTTGCCCCTTTCAAGGATTAGCTCCAGCTCGACTTGATTCTTGCCACAACGTGCAGACAGGACCGCGCGCAGGAGTTGAAGCACCCCTGGGAAGGATCTCGCAGGGAAGCGACTAGCATCGATGTCGGCAGAATTTCCCGCCGGCTGCCAGTTCGTGGGAATATTTGCAACAGCTAGTGAGACCGTTTGGACATTGGTCGTCAGCTGCAACAGTCTGGCCAGGTAGGGATCGATAGGGGCGCAGTCGTTTTCGCAGGACAGCTGTAGAGTTACATTTTGAATGTGAGAAAGCAGCTGTGCGCCTGTTGCGTTACCATTCTTGGTGCCAGCACCTTTACTTGCATGCACGCCGAGCAGAAGTTGGTTGCAGGCGGATTGTCCGATGCAGTTGTGCACGTTGAATTTAACTTCCCGGAAGAGAAGCTGCTGCGCGATGGGTTGGAGTGTTCGGCATGTCAAACAGATATGGCGGAGGTCTGTTTGGCTGGAACTGCAGTACTTCAGTACCCAGTCCAGCAGTTCATCTGGAAGCTTTAAGAAGTTAGAGCGGTTCAACGGAGTCGCGGCAGACATCTTGCTTGAGTCAAGGATGAGATCGGAAAGTGGTGTGCGGGACGAGGCTGTGAAGTATTCAAAAAGGCTTGCTACAAATACAATTGTTGTAGAACTAGTAAATTGTGCCTGGGTTGGCATGATGACAACAAACGGGTGAGTACCTAGCACCCTAAGTATGCGTTTCGGCAACTATTGCTATTGTGCATCTTTCCAATCCTCCAGCCCGGAAACAAGCTCATATATTGACGTTTCTTACGCCCCATTCGAGATAGTGAGCTCCAAGGAACTATCTCGAAAGGTCATCACAAAGTAATCTGCATAGAGACTTCACGTATGTATCGTCGACATTGGGCAAGCAAACTGGAAGCTTTGCTGTCAGGCGCAACTTTCAGCGCACATGCTCAATTGCGTTCCAGCTTGAATGACATTCGGGCTTGAGAATCTATCGCGTTTGATACACCCCCAGTGATTGTGCTTGAAAATGGGTTGTTATTACCAAAAGGCTGCGTGCTGGCGTTTGGCATGGACGACTTAGTTTTGGTTTGTGTGGGTGACGTGCAATTTCCCGATGCGGGGAAGATCGACACCTCAATATCGACACCATCCCGTCAAAGAGACATTTCACCAATTCCACCAATTCGACATCCTCGCGCGTGATTGCCGTGATGCTTTCATTAATAGCCAACGACGGGATTCGTCTCAAATACTCCACGCATGGCCTTCGTGAGAGCCCGCCATTGATACTCGTGAGTCATGCGTTCATCACTTGGAATAGAGCAAAATTACTCAAAACTCATCGCAGCTCCACGGATTCACCGGCTCAGGCGCAGTCTTTCAGCGCAACGTATCCGAACTATCCCAAAGATATTTCGTCGTTGTACCTGATTTGCGAGGGCATGGCTCATCCGATAAACCAAAAGGCGGGTACCACGTGGCCCGTCTCGCTCTAGACTTGAAGAACTTGATCGACCATTTCCAATTCAAAGATGATACCATATCAGCGATAGGCACGAGCCTGGGTGCTGCAATTTTATGGTAATATCAGGCATCCCTTCACGACATATTACGACTGATGGAAGCAGGTGTTTCGCCGAACTCTTCTCGTCCAGACCATTCAAGAAGCTCATCTTCGTTGACCAAGCGCCACTCCAGAACTACACATCAGACTGGGGTCCAGAGTTCGGCAATCGTGGCTGCAACAGCCCAGAAGCGCTAGCCAATATCCAGCACACGCTCGAAAATGATCCCAAATCAGCCCACCTAGGAACTATCTCTGCATGTCTGGGTTACCGCTCACATCCACAGCCAGGCGATCCGACAGAGGATGCACAGCGCTGGAAAGACGACGAAGAATTCTTCCGCGCAGAAGCAATGAAGGGCGATGGCAGATGGTACGGCAAGCTCATGGCCGACCACACCGCGCTCGACTGGCGGGATGCGATTGTGCAGCACTTTGGTCCTGGAACGGGCAGTAAGACGGAAATTCTCGTCGTAGCCAGCAGTCGGAGTGGCTGCTTTCCCGCCGCAGGACCGTTGAAGGTTGTTGATCTGGTGAATGGAGGAAGGAGATTTGGGTACGCGAAGGGTGTGACTGTGGAATGGGGCGGGCACTGGTGCTACTGGGAGGAGCCAGAAAAGTTCAACCAGCTTGTTCTTAATTTTCTGGCACCTATGAAGTGGTAGCACCAGTTCGAGAAATGTAATGTCTATAATCTAGCGCCCAGCTCTCGCTTTGCAGTCTCCCTCAAGTCTTTTCTCAAGATCTTGCCGGATGCGTTCTTTGGGATCGTGTCTACGAATCTGATGCCTCCAGCAAGTTGTTTGTATCCCGCCAGTCTCTCCTTCATGTATGCTTGAATGTCGGCTTCGTTCAGCGAACTCCCAGCTTTCCGGACGAGGTACGCCCGCGGAAGCTCCGAGCCTTGCTCGCCTGCGCTTGCATTTGCCCCACCCGCCGAAATTCCGATTACACCCGCGTCGCTGATCTCAGGATGCGACAATAACACGCCTTCCAGCTCTGCCGGCGCTACTTGAAATCCACGAACCTTGATGAGCTCTTTCTTGCGGTCGACAATGTACCACAGTCCATTCTCTCGCTTACACACTGCCATGTCGCCGGTGTGAAAATAGCCGTCGTCGTCCCACGACTGTCGATTTGCTTCGGGATTGTTGAAATACCCCTTGACGATGCAGGGCCCGCGCACACAGAGCTCGCCAGCTACATCGTAGTCCGTAATGTCTCGGCCTTCATCGTCCACCAGCTTCGAGTCGTGATTCGGCAGGAAACGCCCGACCGAGCCAGTGGCATCCTGCTCGGGATAGTGTACCATTGTCGCAATACAGCTGGTTTCACTCATGCCCCAGACCTGGTTGAAGGGTACACCTGGTCGCAGGAGTGCCTTGAAGCGTGCTTGAGGCTCAGCAGCAAGCGGTGCCGCACCGGCCCAAGCATTGCGAACCGAGGCCATGGAGTACTTCTTCGTCAACGGAGAATTAATGACTTGGATCACCATTGGAGGCACCAGGTTTCCTTCCGTGATCTGAAAGCGTTCAATGTTTCGTAGCCAGGCCTCGAGCTCAAAACGGCGCATAACATATGTCCTCGCGCCACTTCGGAGAGGACTGGTATGTGCTCGTGGCACACAGGCGACATGGAACATTGGAGTGGACAGCAATGGGACGATCTGGATGATATCAGTATGGGGTACGATAGCTGAGTCAATCACTAACATCGTAATCTCGCGGCTTCCACTCGATAACCATTGTATGCTGCGAAACAAAGTTGTGGTGCGTGATCTCCACCGCTTTCGGTAAGCCCGTCGTCCCGCTGCTAAAGAGTCGTGCGGCAACCGTGTCTTTGCTCCGCTTTTCGTCATTCCACCGTTCCCAGTCACTCTCTCCGTGGTTCATTAGATACCTCCAGCTCCGACATCTACCCCATCGGTCCTCGGCCCCTAAGCCTTCACCCCAGGACTCACTGTCATGCCAGCGTGTAGCTATGGGCGTTTGGTGATCGAAGACGAAGATGTGAGAGCGCGGAATACCGACCTGTTTTGCGGCTTTTAGGGCATTTGGTAGTAGCTCCGGCTCGACAATCAGCGCCTTGACGTCAGCTGTCTTGAAGGCATGGGCAAGCTCATAAGGCGTGTGCGATGGATTGGCGCCAGCAAAGATCCCACCAAAGGAAAGAATCCCGATGAATCCCATCGAGTAGTAGATCTGTACACTTGGTGTCAACGACAATTCAACCGAGAGCTGTCGATATTGGGGAAGTGTCTGTAAGACATACATCATTGAACGAGAGCAAGCAGACGCAGTCGCCGCTCTTCAGGCCTATCGATTTGAAGCCTGCACATAGCTTTCTCGTGATGCCGCGTGCTTGGCGCGACGAAATGGTTCGTTCCGGGGTTGCCGCATCAATGTAAATCTGTCAAGGTCAGACGGAATCCCCTACGTTTCTAAAAGAACTTACAGGTGCATCCTGGTCGTACTTTTGCTCATCAAACATCCATGAAAGCAAGTCCCTATTTGGAATGTCAATGTGCTCTTTGGCCAGGAACGGCATAATGCTGGATGCAGGTGATGCGGCTCCGGAAAGGTCTTGGGGCGAAGCGAAGATCTGGGGCGAAGTGCGACGGAATGTGCAAAGAGGAGTACATCATGCCAGCACCCAATTCACGAGCAATTGTATAGCCGAATCAATTGAGGAGCGTCATCCAATTCTTCAGTAATCGTCGGTTGTTCCCGAGAAGTTGCCTCGGAAGCTACCCCTCCAAAGTTACCCCGCATGGACGTCTCCACCAACACTCACACTCTGTATCTACCGACACTCTCCAACGCGCTTGGCTCTAAACAGTTTCTCGGCCAATGACGCCCCCGTGCAGTAGGACCGGTTGCTCGCTGCTGAAGTTGGCGACGTCGCCCATGACCTCTGCTGTGTTGGGATCAGCGGCCGCAGCTCCGAAGCCCTCGAGGCTCTCAAAGTCCATTATGACCGTGTAGCTGTATGGCCCGTCCGCGTTGAGCTCAGTCACTACGTAGGACTTGAGGCCGTGCTTCTTCCAGTGCTTTGCGACGAGAGGCATGTGTGTCGACAGGTAGTATTTCTTGTCGAACGTCGAGCCATCCTTTCGAGGGTATGCGACCACAACCTGTGCGCCAGACATCGCGAAAGTGTGTTTGATGATACTTTGAGGGAAATGAGTACGATTTCGAAACCTGAAACTGCTGACTTACTTTGGAAGTGGTTAATTGAGATGGCGAGTGAATTCAGTGTTTCGATCACCGGTTCTCGACAATGGTGACGACCTTTATACCAGCCATTTCCAGTACCCCACTGCGAATTCCTTCCATCCGTAGTCGTCGGAGACTAGTCGAGCATCTCGGTCAAGGGTGGTTTCAGGCGATACATGCCCGGTTAGTGGCGCATCCGCCCCGCTCCAATGACCGAGCGATCTTAGCGTACGTGAGTTTCGGCAGCGGTCTCCTAGACGTTCGAGGCTGTTAATGCTTGTAAATTGCATGTAGGTGTACGGCGAGCGCGAAGTCGACTTGTCTGGTGGAAAAACCTGTCGTATGCTGATGTGAGAACAGGATTGACGATCAGGCCTAGTGCACTACTACATACAACACATGAAAGTTACTGCTGCCCCTTTGGATTCGGCATCTATCTATCAGCCGTTCGATACTGGTGGCTACCAGGATTCTTGGTATTGGCAGAGGTATTCGCTGCGAAGTCCCGAAATCCTCTCGTCATCCCAAATCTTATTGCTCTCGGTAGGATCTCTCGACCTGGCCCAAAGACAAAATGCGCTTAGATCTAGACCGTTCCTTGGCCGAGAACAGTTCCGTGTAAGAGGCTCGATGGCTCGCTGCTGAAATTGGGCACGTCTTCCATGATGAGTTTCGTGTTGGGATCAGCAACGGCGGCTTGAAAGTGCTCTGGACTCTCGAAGGTTATGATGGTTGCGATGCTGTATGGCCCCTCCGCGAGCTCAGTAACGCTCCATGACTTGAGCCCATGCTTGTGCCAGTGCTTGTGGCAAAGCTCCATGTGGGTCGACAAGTAGTACTCCTTATTGAACGTCGCGCCGTCTTTGCGAGGGTATGTGACGATTACTGTTGCGCCGGCCATCGTAATTGCGAGTAATTCCTCTAGAAGAATAAGTTTGATGCTGGTTATCGAGCCTCCCGACTTACTATTGAGAGGGCTTCTTGAAAGGGGAAATAGCAGGTTCTGCTACTTGGAACAGGAAGACGACGCCTTAAAGATAAGAATAAATAATCACGGCCGCTGGACCCTTTGATTTCCAATCGTCTTGACAGAGTCAAGCTTCTTGGTATTTTCACGAGGTAAGTCGCAGCATCCGGCCCACTCCGAGCGTACTAGCGTGCTGATCTTACAAGATACGAGAATTTTCAGGACCACAAGACTTCGCCCCACTATCCTACTTCATGTCCCCACAATACTAGTAATCAACCCTGACAGATGACCGAGGTGTCGATGACAAGAAGAGTGGACAGCACGTACTTTCAAGACTGACTGATAGTTAGAAAAGCGACACTACTGGCTCTCCCTGGCAGGTGAAATAGTCAGGTCGTTAGTGGGCATCCGTGCCACATGCTGATGTAAGATGAGAACAGAATCTTGGCATACTACAGTGTTTACAACTCTCAGAATCCTACAAATACAAGATACATGCCATCTGGCCAAGGAAAATTGGGACCGACCATAGACTAACTCATCTTCGACTAGAAACACGTCATCCGGCACGATGCGGAATACCGCCGCCCCTAACGCCCGTCGTAGTAACAACTCGAAGCTGGCCACCCGGCTTGAGCGTGTGCAATGGGAATGCCAAAATTGGCGGGGCTACATCGTTCCGAAGTCCAGCAATCCTAACGTCGCCCCAGGCTCTAATGTCCTGGGAGACGACAGTTCTAGACCTCACCCAAACATATGAAATCTCCTTCATTCCATCCAACCTCAGGCCAACCACCGTATGGACATCTCGGGCTATCACGGATGCGCTGAGTGGGCTTTCTTGGACGTTCTTTTGACTCGTACTCATCTTTATTGCAACACTGGTGCGTTGCGCAACCACTGCCTCCCTGATCCTGAGTCCCTTGAAAGAGCGCGCGAACTTGTCGGGTTGGAGAGTCTTTGTTATGCATCCCTCTTCCTCGTGAGTGCATTCCGTCAAGCGAAAGCGCAGCTCTGGATCGAGACCTAGGACGCCGTCTGGTAGCCGGCTACCGTCAATCGTGCAAGATCTCCCAGAAGCGAAGAAGAGCTGCAAGGTAGTAAAGAAGGTGTTCATTGTCCAATATACGATTCCTGGACACGTCAGTGTCTGCCGGCAACAACGATCGAAAAACATACTTTCGTTCACCAGCAGATTTGCGGGAGTCGACTGTCCAAACTCAGCGGTGCGCGACAAATTGACGTCTCGCGGCACATATAGCCCCAATCCTTCGGTCCTGACTGTCGTGGCATCCGCGCCTCTGCGCTGGTCATCCTCGAACAACAACTCGCTCAGTCGGTCTGGAGAGCCGGTGGGCTTCCGACCGCGTCTAATGATCTCGGTGTGCAAGTCGTCGATGGCGCACTGATAGTAGTCCATGCAACTTCTTAGCGGAGTCACGGGGACGTGCAGCTGCCGTATCGGAGGAGATGCGCTTAAGTCGGCCACGGCAGATGCTGTCTCAGTAGAGGGCTGATGGCTTTGGATTCTCAATGGATGTTGCGTGAAGACTGAGCGGCTTCCACCTCGGCGCGCGATATTGTTCGATCCGTTTGCTAAGCTCCGCCACGTTGCCTTCACTCCGGACAGGACGCACGCCCACCCAATCCGAACACGAGCGAAAATAGCTTCCGCGTCTACTCATGGAGCTCTGATGCTCATGCACTCGTTGCATCTGATTACTACCACGATATGGTGAAGGTGCCTCGCAGTCACGTGGGGATGCAGGCGATCGCAGTCCTTAGGGAAGGAGCAGAGGACGAGAATGTCGCTGCCGTGACATCACCTCACACGATAAACATAATAACCCACAGATCTCGCTTCGTATCGTGCACCTCACTCTCGTTGCTTTGGCTCCCACCAACGACCGTCTATACACGTCCAGGATGCCTCCCAAAATGTATGCAGTCACCCCCTCTAAATCACATCTAGGCTGGTCACTCACATTGAGCAGTCGCGGCAGCTCCAAACGCCTCCTGAGTGAGATGATGCCCTCGAGCACAATAGCCATCGATGATCAAGGCCGCCAGAAAATGTTGCAAACGCACAAACCTGCCGTGTCAGGAACCTTCAGCACTGACCGCTGCCGTCTTCTCGAGCTCCCTGCGGGTATGTTTTCGGACGTTGGGTTAAATGGTGCTTGGATAACACTTCTTCAGAGATCCGTAACCGCATCTATGACTTCGCTCAGGAGGAAACGGTCTATGGGTCCGCGCTTGTTAACGAGGACTGCTATCCATTGCTGTCGTTCCGGAAGAAACCCTCCTCCACCGCGCCCGTACCAGCTATATTCAGCGCCCGTAACTTCATAGCCCTGATGCAGACCTGCCGTCAAATCCGCGCTGAGTACCATCCGCTATGGCTTGCAAATGCGCAAGCTCGTATTCGCGTCTACGATCTGCCGCGTTACGTTCAGACCTACTTGCCGGGCCAGGCCTGTCTCCTACACGCACCAGAGCGCTTCCAAATTTCTTGGTACCATGGCCACGACGACAAGCACGGTCTCAGCTTTGACCTTCTACCACTGCTCCAGATGCGAGCCAGCCGCGAGAACTTTCACTTCGAGTTCATTTCCCACAAGCTGGCCGAGGATATCTGGCCTGAGCCACAGTTTGGAGATGAGTTTGGCGAGGACGATTATGTCGATCCGGAAGACTACATGATTCAGTGCGAAGAAGAAGTCACGCGATACATGGGCGGCCTGCAAGCTCTCATCAACCACAACGAAGAAGGCTGGCTGAAGAACATTCGTGACGGTCTAGTCACGGCAATCGCCACCCTTGATCGAACTAGATATGTATGGACGGTCGTGGTACGCTACCAGGGCATGTTGAGCCGTACGTATCTCGCTAAACATGGCCTTCTCAACCTTTTCATCGAAGATAGTCCACGCTGGGACCCTAGGCTCAAGTTCAGGACACCGAGCGGCACCGAGAGTGTGAAGCCTCGCTGAGATCATCTAACATTCGAAACCACAGCGCGAGATTAATTTTCGCAAACTATTCGATATGATATGAAGTATTTGAGATAGCGTATGAATGCCGTGGTTGCGCGCAAAGTGGCGTGGAGCGTGCAGATAGCAAATTAGAAATGAATATGAAGGACTCCTGTGTAGTTTGATATCAATATCGACTGTATGCTTGAATCGCTACCACTGTTTTGGACTTGCATTCGTGCGCGATGACGTCACTTTTTTCTTGCACCCTGCTGCTAACGCGTCCATCTCGCGTCTACAACCGCGTCCACTCCACCGCACTCACCAATAGCAGCTCGGGATGGTGCCTACAACGTAATTAGAACTCGAATATCATGCTTGATCTTACCGCAATCATGCTGATCTTATAATAGTCGCGGTGCCGCCAGACGTTGCCTGGAGGCAACTGCAGACGACGACGATGACATGCCACTTGTGCCCGGCCGACGCATCAAACGAGCGAAGGAGGTGTCCGAGATGGAGCCTGAATCACGGAAGACGGGATGGCTGACGGACGATCGGTGTCGTTTGCTAGAGCTGCCACCAGGTGAGACGGCACAATGTATCGCACGGGCGTGAGACTAACACCGACAGAGCTTCGCAACCTCATTTATGAATGTACTTTGGAGGCCTTCGGAGACACCAAATATGCATCAAACGCAACGCGGAGCATAGAAGGCGCCAAACCATGGGCGGTGCGTACTTGGAAAGCTTTTGGCCTGACCCAGACTTGCAAAGCTCTCCGAGCGGAATTTCGTCCTCTGTGGCTTCGAAACCTACAAGTAGCACTGGTTTCGATGGCAGTTCTCGACAAATTCAACAAATGCTTCTTTCCCACCAACGGAGATCTTCGGCTTGCTCCGAAACTTTTGCAGATTCAATGGGATCACAGTATGGATGATAATAATGCCAGGCACGATCTCACGCCTTTGATTCGTATGCTAGCCTATGCTCCGTCACTCAAATACGACTTCGTTCCCTGGAAGTTGTTTGAAGGACATTCGTGTTACGAAGACCTTTGTTGGTACTGTATGGAACAATTCGATGCGGAAGAGCGAGGTGATCATGACTGGAATAACTCACACGAGGAGTGTTTCTGCTTCGATGAAGACATAAACCCCGAGGACTGGGAACAGTTCCAGTACGGTTTGATCAAGAGCACGAAAGTTCTCGACACGTTCATTGGCAACAAAAATGTAAAATGGGTGGACGATGTGCGGCGCGAAGGGGTCAGCGTTGAGTGCATATTCGGCAAGCCAGCCGAACCCATCACGTTCCGCATCAAATGCAAGGAGCGCTTCGCGCAGTTCGGTACAAGAAGTCCAGACGAGGATCACACGAACGGCGCATGGGACTTGATCCAAACATGGGGTTTTGCCGATATACACTTTCCGGAAGGCACTACCTTTGTCGTTGCATTCGAAGCGGAGAGAAAGACGATGAAGGGTTGTCACGAGCTGGTCAGCTCCGAGGTGCGCGAAGTTCGCATTACCGTGACCAAATGAGGGTGCCCTCGAGAGGAAAACCAAAGCGACCAAGATATTCAAATGTTCCATGAGAATGAATGGTTACAAGAAAGGTTCATATTGCGGAGGTTGCTGAAATAATCCCGCATCACATGCAGGATGAACTACATGCTGTATAGACTTCCAGAGATTAAAGTACGTAGTCTAGTCGACCATTAGCACTAGAATTTGGTTCATAAATGAACAATGTTCCGAAATATTGTGTGTGCAGTGAACTGAATTGCGATCAGTGATGCTCCTGCACGACGGTGACGACGTAGTCTACCTCGCAGGATGTCTGTGGGAGAGTGAATACCATTCCCACTAGCGCCTGCTCGTGGCTTCCCTTTCGCAAGTGCACTTGCCGCACGTGTTATAATCGTGACCGCAGCTCCCGATCCACAACCCTTCTTCTTTTCCCTCACAACCTCAACTCACTCACCATTCGCGTCAACCATGGTTTCAACTAGGTACGTCCGCCGCGCACTTGTGATACTTCATCCTCAGTACTTACACCCGCAGGGCGTCTTCCAAGCGCAAGCACGACGGAACAGATGCGGAGGGGCAGGCCGTGAGAACAGCTGCAAAAAGCAAAAAATCTCGTCATACGAAGACGGAGAGCCCGATCAAGCCCAAGAACCGCTGTCGATTGTTGGAGCTTCCGCCAGGTACGTTGGCTCCACGTGTTCACATGAGATGTATTGTCTGACGTCTGCAGAGATTCGCAATCGTATCTATGACCTCGCAGTCGAATCCCACCCGCACGATCACGACCAGGATGATTCCGATGGCGACGATGGCCTCCGTCGCAGATTCGCGCCTCGTGTACAGCACACAAGACATTACGCTATGCGTTGGGCGACACGACCCTGGCAGTTCTTTGGCATCACGCAGACTTGCAGGCAGCTTCGTGTGGAGCACCGCCCGATTTGGATCCAGAGTCTTTCAGTGCGGCTCTACAGCTACGAGGTTGGCGACTTCGTCCAACACTTCTTCCCCGACCGCATCGAACAGCCAGTCGGCCCAGCTCTGATCCAAATATCATGGGAAGACAGCGATAGAGACTACCCATTTCATCTTCTATCGTGGCTTAAGCTCTGCGCTCGCTTCCCAAGCACAGACATCGCCTTCGTTGCAGCCCCGGTGGCCGACGGCCTACGTCCTGGAAAAGTGTCTTGTAATAGCTGCTTGGAACTAGAGGCGGAGGGTCGCTGCGGTTGCTGCGAGGACGATGATTGTGAGTGCGATGACCCGGATATGAAGTACTACGAATGGACGGAGCTCATTGAGGGTCGCCTCGCGTACCTTGACGTAGTGAGAAGGTTCTTGCTCAACCACAATGACGCAGGGCGCAAGGCTGTGAGGCAGCAGTTGACGTTGTGCACATTTTCTGGATACCACGCGGGACACGTCATCTTCAAGATCCATTGCGCAGACACCTTAGCGGAAACTGTCAACGAGCCCCAAAGCGCGTGGAACCTCATGAAAGGCTGGGGTCTGTTCGACCTGCCGCGAGCACGCAGCATGGAATTTGTGCTGTTGTTCGCAGAGAAAGAGATATCTACGATCGGTGGTCGCAGTGTCATTAGGTCGGTGGTCCGAGAGATGCGGTTTCCGCTACCCAGGCAAGACGTATAAATGGTATGAGGCGCTGGTCAGCTGGAATGGAGTGGATCGAACACTATCGCATTGAGCGCAGAGTCTGACGCAGCTATCAAGACATGGCGTGGTTCTAATAATGGAATGTTCTCTGTATGTCCAGCCAGGACATATACATAATCGCAAATCATTCTCCAATGACACTACATTGTGCAACAGACGCGTGAATGTATCTGTGCTTTTTGAGGAGCCAATATCCACAAGACTTCATCAGAGACTAGTTCAAAAAACCAGCGAAGGCCTGAGTTTATAGCACGCTGATTCACGCATAGCATTTGACACTACGAAAATCTAATAGATAAATAGCCATAGCAACTAAAAGTCTAAGACGAGCAGCAAAGCCAACTTCCTCAGCTCGATCCAGGATCACATAAAAATCCCTCGGCCATTCTGATATCGACTCCCGAGACACGGTGCTAAAACTTGTACAGGCGTGTGTGTTTGCCGCACAAATATAGCGTCTTGTAGCATCAGAAGAAAATGTAAACGCCCCTGCCACGCATAATATTACCCTTTTTGTTATTTTCCATAGTTAACAGGCGCGTACTTCAGATTACTCCATATTCTATGCTTCAAGATAAAAGCTGTGGTAAAAGCTGAAGTATGCACTTTTTATGAGCAATTCGTCAAAAACTTCCGCTCTCTCACATTGAGGAAAATTGAAATCAGGCAAGAATCTGAACATGGGAACGATGAAATTCGAGGTAGGTTATGATTAGTGGGCGTGATGGAGTGAAAGCGGAGCGTGGATGTAGATATATTGTCATTGGTTTGTCTATCTTGACGCTTTCATGATGCAACTTTCTTTTGGTAGATCGCTCCGATACTGAATATCGCACGAACTACCCGAATGCTGCTCGTATTGTGCTTGTGCATTAGGCTGTCGTAACTATTCTAGATCTACTCCCTTCAAAGCGAGTATTCTTTCATCTCACATCTCTCCACACTGCGCAATGACAACATCCTGGTTCGGCTTACCCTCTGGATTCGCCAGCGTGCGCGTATTCTCAATCTTGGTGACGACGTCCATGCCGTCAATGACATTGCCGAAGACGACGTGCTTGCCGTTGAGATGCGGGGTGCCTGATTTTGCGGTGATGATGAAGAATTGGCAGCCGTTTGTGTTTGGACTGGGGACTTAGTGTTGTTCTCAATTCGTATAAAATTTGGCTTACCCGCTGTTCTATGTCTTGTTAGCGAATATCTCATGTTGATTGAGAGTACTTACTGCCATGGAGAGAAGGCCGGGCTTGTCGTGCTTCAGGGTGAAGTTCTCGTCTGCAAACTTCTCCGTCCCGTAGATGGTTCTCGAGCCAGTGCCGTTGCCATTGATGAAGTCTCCGCCTTGGATCATGAAGCCTTTAATCTGCACAGAATAAGCAGCGGAAGGTTGCGGGTAACATCATACTCACCACACGATGAAACTTGCAGCCCTTGTAGCCCTGCGGCTGGCCACGCCCATTCTTGGTCTCGCCGGTGCAGAACTGGCGAAAGTTCTCCGCCGTCTTGGGGACCACGTCCTTGAACAGCTCCATCTTGATGCGGCCCAGCTTCTCCCCTGCATGCTTATGTCAGTGTGCATTCGGGACAGCGGTCACGTTTCCGCGCCAAGGACGCGTAGAGGATGCGGGGTCGCACGTGCGGGCCGGCGTACCTCCAAGAGTGACATCGAAAAAGACGACGGGGTTGGCCTCGGCAGCGTCGGCCATGATGTGGCAGTGCAAATTTTGCGGGAGTCGTGCACGCTGGCTTCAAGTCGTATGACGCGGGCTCTGCGACGACGCGAGCGATTATGGCAGTGTGATCAGTTACGCGGAGTGCAGCGAAGATCTCTTCTCTGCCTGCAGGACACGGTTACCTGCTGCAAGTGGAGCGATGCAGAACAACCTCGCAGTCAAGGCCTAGCGCTGGGGTAGACTCCACTTGGGGCAGGGATTGTCGTCTCGAGCTTCACACGACACAGGACATGGGCTGAAGGGGTGCTCTAGGCTCAGCTGTGCCGTCGTGAGAACTGTTGCTGTGATTGTCGAGATCAGGATTATCGTGGCACCTCGCGCAACGACGATGCAGAGCGGCGAATGGCAATAATATCTCTCTCACACGACCGACTGCGTGTGGTTCTGCATCATTGAGTTCGGCGGTGGTTCCATTTGCAGGCTTTGTCAGGGCTGGCAGGGCTCAGCCGGCCGTGCTTGGCTGCGATGGGTTGGGCGAGGCAGGTGCGGCCTTTATCCTGCCCTGCGCGCCTTCCTCCCCCATCCTCGATCCCGCACCCGCATCGCATCGCTGCACAGCCTCGCACCCACATCCACACCCAGAACCTCCCCGCGACACTGCGTAGCGGTTTGTCGCATCGCATGGCCAGGACAGCCGTTGCGTGAATTCACCGCGAGGCCTGGGCACCGCTCCCGCCATTCACAGCGCTCGGCTCGTCGTTGACCCGGCCGTCGCCACGCAGTCGTTGCCGTCACCACCACTCGATCCTCGAACTGGGGGCGACTCTCCAACGCTCGCTCTCTCCCGCCTCTAACACGAATTGCGCCGTGCATCTTGACGTTGACTGCCCCTTGGACTTTGACTGTCGTTGCGCGTCCACCGTCTCTTATCGGTCCTTCGCCGTCTCACTCCCGCATCCGGCCGGCATTGACTTGTCTGCTCTGCAATCTATGGAACAATAGGACACCACACCATGTCCACCACACTCAACATGGCGACCTCTGCTGCTGCGAGCCCGACGCCCTCGCCGACGCAGGGCGGCTCGGGCGGGACCCAGGGCGGGCCCACGAGTTCGCCGCTGCTCTTCTTCGTCGCGCTCGGATTTGGCGTTGTATTTACGAACTTATGGTACGAAGAGTCGACAGATGAGGGTTCAACGCTAATTCTGTAGGATCATCGTCGGCGTCAAGTACTGCTTCCGCTACAATCGCCGCCGCGCAGCCCAGGCCGCCGGCGAGGGCGAGCCCATCGACCTCAATGCCATGCCGCGGCCGCACCGCAGGCGGCGGGAGAAGAAGCTGATGACCATGGACGAGGTCAACGAGCGCTTCCCGCTGACCAAGTACAAGCAATGGAAGTCGACGCGCGAGACGGAAGGACTGCCCGCCAGCGGAGGCATTGCAACTGCGCCTGCGAGCCGAGCCGCGAGCATGAAGGACGTCGAGGGGGCCCTGTCCAAAGACGAAGGCGCTTCCAGCCCGCGACCAGATACCGCACTCTCCATGGCACGTGAGGAGCTTGTGGCGCCGAATTCGTCATCACAGCCAGCGCCAAGGTCACCGCGGGCCAGCGAGGACGATAAGGAGAAGGAGACGGACAAGGACGTGGAGAAGAAGATGGCCAAGTCGACTGCACCTACGGAAGACGCGCCAAAGACGACTCCACAAACCGCCGTCCAGGAGCGCGATGACGAGTCTGACGACGAGGACGACCCGATCCGCACAGCCACGGCGCCCGAGATGCTGGCCGAGCCGGGCGACACGTGCGCTATTTGTCTCGACACGCTGGAGGACGACGACGACGTGCGAGGGCTGTCCTGCGGCCACGCCTTCCACGCAAGCTGTGTTGATCCATGGCTGACGAGTCGCCGAGCGTGCTGCCCGCTGTGCAAGGCCGACTACTACGTCCCGAAGCCACGTCCCGAGGGCGAGGCAGAGCAGACCCCAGGCGGTCGTGTGCGGGTCGGTCTGCGATCGCCCACCTCGCCGCAGGCTGTCTGGACCACTACCCGCGGCAACCCCTTCTCCCGGTCACGTGTTATTATCGTGGGCAACGCCAACGGACAGCACAGCCAGCGCATTGATCGCTTTGGTCGTCTGCGCGGCCCCAGCCGACAGGAGCGGGCGACAGGGGATGCCGCACAACCTGAGCAGACGGAGACCTCTGGCTGGCGATCCCGACTGACTGTCAACCGCGCGCAGGGCCCGACTTTTGGCAACTGGTTTGGCCGCAACCGCAACGCTGCTCCAGCGGACAGCACCCCGCAACCGACGCCGGGCCAGCTCGAAGCCGGCAACCGGTAGTCGTAATATAGAAACGATTTGACAACATACTTCTCGCACATGATTCCACGCCCTCACGATCCTCGTCTTCCTGGGTCCGCTCTTCCCCACCTCTGGCGTTATTCTGGCTTGTACTGCGACATTTGGTGCATTTGTTTTCAAGCGTGGCGCGGCTGCATCATACCCGGTGTGCTTCGCGGGACCCACTGATGGGGGTATATAGATGGAGGACTGGACTGGATATGGAATAGGATAGGATAGTGAATTTGAGCTATTTTGAGATGATCTATTTGAAGTCAGCTTGCACGTGATGTCGTTCGATTGATTGTGGTCACTTTTGATCCTTCTGCCGCTCGACGAGGCCTCGACTACTTGCACAATCGTCTTCCGACTCATTCAAACGTGTTTATTTCCAATGCCATATCGCGCTCACGATATCAACATAATCGTATTGCTCTCAGCAGTGTTTTTACCTTTTTCCAACTTTGATTCACAAGATGTCGGATTCTATGGGACTTACTCACGCAGTATCATGGATTTTGCGATTGAATCGCTATGTTTCGTCCTGGACACGCTTTTCTGCGCAGGTATTCGGTTCTTGTACATCAAATCACGTTCTAGAGTTGGTGATTTTGGTTTTGGGGTTGAACTCGGTCAATGTTTCATAGGCGTTCAAGTTCCCCGCAAAATGTCTAATTTTCTACCACGACCGTCCTAATGCATTCATGTCCTGGAACGCTGGATATCGAGGGAGAAAGAGCACGAAAAGGGATTTAAATGCAGTGAAGTGTGGTTAGGGAGCGAGTTGTTATTTGTGGGTTAGGGAGGCGGTTTCATGGGTTGGAAGCGCCGAATGAGGTTCTGATGCTGTAGGACTGCGCCTTTTAGTCGAAAGATGTCTTGAAGACTTTGGGGTAAGTGTGAAGTCTACATTGGTGCGTGGATTGGGGTTTGGGACGGAAGTTGGTGTTGTATGGTTTCTTGATGACTTTTAAGATTGGTATGCGTCGTTGATGTACGGGTTGACGGTGTGTGTGCTTTTAGTCGATTAATATGCTCGAGGAGAGGGGGTTGGGCTTCAGGAGTGAGTCTTGTGTTATTGGGATGCTGTTTTGATGCTGGAGTGATACAGCGCTTCTGGCGTCGTTAATGGAGTGTTTGAGCTCAGAATATCGCATTAAATGAAAGCACGATCATAGACTTGATTTGTGTAAAAGGCGAGTAGGCAGTGCATTTTGTGCGTTCACGCGCTGACGCGAGGGTTTGAATGAAACGCGACAAATAGGAGCACATGAGCCATTCGAAGTCATTGAAAACAATTTGCCTCTGATTCGGAGCGATGGATATAGACGTCTGCGGAGTAAGGGGTTCTGTAACTCGTGGTTGTTTGAACTCGTGACTTTCGTATTGTGCGATTATTTGACGCTCTTTTCGTGCACA